>BSBM01000756.1:11170000-11355000 GCA_027924585.1 Larix kaempferi
ATAAAAAATTCACTATTGTCCACTACTTCATCCACAACTTCAAGTTGTTCCTTGATCTAAGAGACCTTGGAGAAGCAATATTGAATGGTCTCTCCATTCAACATCTTGACCCCTTTCAATTGATTCCACAGAGTCATCTTTCAATTTATGTTCTTCCCTTCAAATAACTTGGTCAGGGAGTCAAACATCTCCTTGGGTGTCTTTAGAGATGACACATGTGGTATGAGATGGTCTTTGATGGAATCATCAAGGATTCTCTTTGCCTTGACCAAGTTCTTCTTATGCAATACTTTAGCCTCTTCATCCTCTGGGATAGGGACCTCAGAGATGATGTAGGAGTCCAATTCATTTTCTTCCAGGATTAACCCAATCCTATACTTCCAGGCTCGGAAGTTATCAGCCCCTTCAAGCTTATCCTCAAGCTTGGTGTGGTGAGACATCTTAAAGAGTACTTCAGAGGGAAATAGAAAAGATTTAAGTCTTACCACTTGATTTGCTAAAAACTGGATCTGGTCATGAATTAGGGTTTGTCACAGAAACCCTAAAAATTCAAAATGTGAATTTCAACTTTCTGAAAGGATAGAAAGATGTGCCTTGATGAGCTGATGAGCCTGGTGTATTCAGAATTTGAGATCTGCAAATTTTCACCCTTCAGAAATTCCTTTTAGTCTTCCTGGATTCACTAGGGAGGACCGTGAATTAGGGTTTGAGTTTCCCAGAGATTTACCCAGCCAAAAATCTCGATCCAAAGCTCTAAACTTCAATTTGTCCAAGGATCTTCTAGCTATGTCTTCAGATTTCAGAAATTCCCATTTTTATGGAAACCCTAATGTTTAGGGCCAAATCTGAAAATGCTCAGAATTGAATTCTGATTGAATAGATAGATTCTCCTTGATGAGTAGAGTCAATCTACTATATTGCTTTTCCAAAATCTGTAGAGAGAAACCCAATAAGCAAGAAACCCTAGTTTCTGTCACTCCACAATGTCTTCTTGTCAGGTTAGCTCTGATTCCATGTTAAATTTTGAGCATTAATTCACAATACTCTAGGATCTTTACTGAGAGAATAACATGTACAGTATATCAATTCATATCAATCTTAATAAGCATGGAAATCATCACAAGAAATAAAAGCATGAGAAACAATAGACACAAAGAGTTTCCGTGGGGAAAACCTTAAGATGAAAAACCCCACAACTTCCTCAGAGATAGATAGAGAAATAGCACAACCAAAGTACAACCAAAGTATACGAGATAGAATCCTCTTAGCAGTTGATCATCCTCCTCACATGTGCACCACTTTTCGAGTTAAGGAAGCGTGAGTTATGAAGTGATCCAAATAGAGATCTCCGTATCTCTATTTATACTTGTCCTGTTTTTCCAATAACCTTATGGGGATGACTTGTCTAGCTAGGTACAATAACTTCATATTACATTATATTGGGTCGACCCCTTACAAGGTGGTCTAATAACCCATCGGCAAGTTAACGCACTTGCTACACTTGTCAATACAAATGACGACACTTCCATATAGAGGAATAATACATCTCTATAGGAGTACAATAAATATATAAGTGAAATACATTCTGAAGTTACATATACATCAACATTTCTCAGGGGTGGTGTTCTGTTGAGATATGAATGAGCATAACTACCTATGGTTGGGTGGAGCATGCCTCACACAGACCCAATTTCCCAACTCAATTATTTTTCTAGATAAGTTTTCAGTTTCTAGAAATGATGTTTAATTTCTCATTATTATTTGTTTAATGGATGGTAAAACAATTTACATGGTATTCGTGTTTTTAATTTTTGAAATGATATAAAGAATGAGTTTATGTGTTGCTTTGTTGAATTCCTATTTATGGAATGAGTACAAGATTATATAAATGTGTTATGTTGAATAATAATGCATAAATTGTTCAAATGAAACTGAAGGTTTATGAATACCCTATATTTCATTAAGTAAGTATGGGAAATTCATTTACGGTAGAAATCACTCATTTACAACTTTGTAAATAAAATGCTCATTCAAATTATTCCAAAGGGGTTAAAATTCTCATTTTCCATGTAATTGGAAAATGTTATTCAGACAGTTATTATTGTGCATAGTAAACATTTTCATTTGGAAGAAAATAGTTATAAGACAATTATTAGTGCGCATTAATTAGACCCTTCTTGATTAATGAGTAATTGACTTAGCGATGGAATGGTTTAGTGCGGATAGTACAATTCATTAAGAAAAATGAAATATTTGTAAAGCAATGGTTTATTGCAAATATCTCAATTCATTAAGAAAAATGAAATATTTATAAAGTGATTATTTCCCGTGCAACGTTTGAACCATGAACTATTGTTGTTTACTAAATACATAAGAAGATAATTAACAACTGGTAAAGGTTGTTATTTAAGCTTAGAATGAATGGTATCATGGTTTTGGTAAACCATGGGCTGAAACTATAAACCACAATAAGGTAATATGTGTTAATTGCATTGAGATGCACATAATTAACATTTTTACTTAATTGGTAAATTGAAAAAAAATACCATGTCTTGAGGCTTAATTAATATGCCTTGTATTGAATGGTATTTGATTTTATTGTTCAAGAAAGGTTAAAGGTTATGTTAAGTTAAATTTAGCCTTGTTTACTTATACCAAAAACATGGTGCCAATAATGATTGATATTTAATTTGTAAAATTTACATGAATTGGAATTGTACCCGTTGGATTAATAAGGAGTTTATCATAATATTGCATGTATTGGAATTGTTTGTAATTGTATCCTTATTAATGTATAAAAACAATTTTCCCTAACATAGTTCTTACTGCAGAGTTTTACCACTCATGTAATTTTTACTACTCAAGTTCTTATTGTGCTTTAAATTTTATTAAGTTGGAATATTGTTGTTGGGTTGCATGCAAATAGCATAGGTTGAACTATTGAGCATTCAATAATGCCTGTGAAAAAAATCACCACCTAGAGTTATTGTGGCTAGATCTTATTGGGCATGTCTTAATGCAAAAGTCTTATTGTGCAATTATTATAGTGTTTTACTGCTTCTTACTACGCAGTAAGCTTAAATGGATATAGGTCATAATATTAATATGGAAATAAAGTTAAAATTTCCTTCTTCCATTTATGTGCATAGTTCTTAATACATATAGAGTAGTTCTTATGATATATTATTATATGCATAATTCTTAGTGCGCAGGTAGTTTAAAAAAAAATTGTTGTGCAATTCTCAGAAAAGGTTTGATGCGCAAATTTTAGGAAAGTATTTATAAGAATGTTTGGAAGTGTTATTTCTCCAAACCCTAGTTTATTAATGCATATTAATAGAATTCACTATGTATTAAATGGTGAAAAAATTATATGTGCTATACAAGTGGCACATGGAAATATATGAGTTTCTACTGTATAGTTTTTACAGTTTCTGCTACACGGTTTTCATAAAATGTTTGATGGGACGTTCTTAGGAATGATTTTTGCTAATTAATGCATATTAACAAAATAAATATTATGGGTACTAAATATGATATGTGTGAAATGTGCCACACATGGAGATAATTATGCTTTCGTTAATATGATTTTATTTATGCATTTGTTATGCATTAGATATAATATTTCATGGGCCTTATGAAATAGTTTAATCTTCCGCTATTTATAGTTATTATGCATTTTAATATGCACTTGTCATAAGAATGCATATAAGCATTATGCATCTGGCTATCATGCATATATGTTTTATATTAAAAAAATAAAAATAAAAATTGTAACTTAAGTCTAGTGTAATGAAGGGTGTGTTATACTTGGTGTCCATTAGAGACCATAAGGAGGACCAATAGGTGTTGAGGAACCTACTGTCCCAATATGAAACAATGGTCTGTGGCATCCCAACAAGAACCCAAACATGCTAAAAGAAGATGTTAGTTGTGGCTTCAACTCTGATTCTCTTTGTACATGGTTCTATAATGACCATCTTAGAAAACCAATCGACAACCGTAAAAACATAGTCATGACCATGCTTCGTGGAGGGAAAAGCTACATGCAATCCATTGAGACAGACTCCAAAGGATTTTTTGTGGTAGTAATAGGAGTGTACAACCCTTGCTTCTTGATGGTAGGTTTAGCAATGGCACATGTAGTGCACGATCACATATACCTGCCGACGTCTTGATAGATTTTTGGCTAGTAGAATTACTTATAAAGCAATACTATTGTCTTCTCCACGTTGAAGTGTTTGGACAATCGAATGTAGTGTGCCTCCAAAATACACTTTGCATGCTCTCTTTATGGAACACAAATATGGACCATATAGCACAAAAGTGAATCGTGGAGGTGAAAATTTGGAACTTGTTTACTTGTTCCGAGTGTGTGATATGTAATAGTGAAGTCAGGGTTATTACTAAATAATTAGGGCCACTTGGAGGTATTGTGACCACAGGAGATGAGGACCGTGGTTAGTGCCATGATCAGGCCTCGACTGAGGTATTCTATAACAAGGTTCATGCTACCCTTCTAGTACTTAATGTGTTGATGTATATGTAACTTCAGAATGTATTTCACATATATGTATATTGTATTCCTATAGAGATGTTATTATTCCTCTATACGGAAGTGTCGTCAGTTATATTGTAAGTGTTTTAACTTATACTTGATGGGTTATTAGACCACCTTGTTGGGGTCGGCCCTATATAAGTCATGTGGGTCAAAGGGTTATTAGACCACCCTATTGGGGGTCAGCCATGTGGGTCAAAGGGTTATTAGACCACCCTAGTGGGGGTCAGCCCAGTCAGCCTTATGTTAAGTGGTTAAGTTGAGGCCGACCTAGTTGAGTAAAGGTCAAGTCAAGTTAGTGTATAAATAGAGAGTGTGTCTCTCTCATTTTATACATTCTATTCTCTCACTCACACTTAGGAGAGTGGCGCACTTGTGGAGGAGGAGGCTCTACTGCTAGGAGAAGACTATCTCTTGTATTCTGGTTGTATCATTGCTCTATTTATCTCTGAGGAAGTTATTGGGGTTTTTCACCTTTATGGTTTTTCCCAAGTAAACTTTGTGTCTCTTGTGTGCTTGCATTATTGTGTCCATGATTGATATGCTGTAGATTTGTTGTACATGTTGTTCTCTCAGTTAAGATCCTAGATCAGATTGAAGTAAATTCTGAAAATTTAACATGGTATCAGAGCTAGCCTGAAAGAAGGCATGATATGGCATGTATGACACTTGTTGCACTTACGATGCTAGGGATTGATATAGCAAAAACCAGTCATCGTAGCACTTTCGCTATAAATCCGTTTTGGCGATGTTTTTGGATATGAAAGTTTTACAGGTCGAATATTAGATCCCCATTTACCTTGTGTCCAAAGGAGAACCTCTAATTCATTGTACTTTGTGATTTATGATCTGTACAATATAGGTTTTCTGCGTCTTCTAGATCTGAGTCAAAATTAGGTGACCTTGGGAAAAAGGTCATAACTTGGGAAAGGAAGATCCAAATGAAATTTTGTAAAAAGTGACAGGTAGTGCATAGACTGTACTATTGCAGGAAAATGTTTCAGAGGTCGAAGTTGAACGAGTGACATGTGGCACTCTGTACAATTTTGCTCTCTTGTATTATCCCATAAATAGGTCACATTGCAACACTTGGCATAACTCTCTCTCAGAGAATCCAATTGAGGTCAGACCTATTGGGATGGAAATATAACAAGTCAGGATATCTCAGGAAAATTGTTTAGACCCTGTGGATCGAAAAGTTCGGATTTACACCAGAAACAATAAGGTACATATTTCTGTCAAAACATAATTATTTTTTAGTACCTTCATTCATGGCTTTCGGAATTTAGGGCTTCGAAAAAAGTTGGAATTTTTGTAATCGGAGACCACGGCTGGATGCTACTCATTAAAATTTAAATTTAGGGACCAAGATCATATTTTTTTGTTGGGAAGAAGGCCGGGCTTGATCAAACCCCAGTTCGGGACTTTGATCGGAAAGATGGAAAATTAGGGCTTCTGCAAAAATTGGAATTTTGGAAATCTATGACCATGGCTGGAAGCTCCTCAGAAAAATCGAAGCTTAGAGTTTTGAATCAAATCTTTTGGTTGGGTGAAGCTCGAGGAAACTCAAACCCTAATTCAGGGTCCTCCCAAGTGAATCCGAAAATCTAAAAGGAAATTTCGAGGGGTGAAACTTTGCAGTTTTCAAATTCTGAATATACCAACTTGATCAGCTCATCAAGGCACATATTTCTATCCTTTCGGAAGTTTGAAATTCAAAGTTTGAATTTTTGGGGTTTCTTTGACAAACCCTAATCCAGCTCTAGGTCCAATTCTTGCAAATCAAGTGGATTGGGTTAATCCTAGAAGAAGATGGATTGGTCACCTGCATAAGTGAAGAAGTTCCTGTCTCAGAGGGAGATGAGGCTAAGGCCTTCCATAAGAAGATTACAAGCAATCTTGATAGGTATGGCTTATAGGTATGTTTCATCGTTAAGTTTATCATATGTTTGTCTTCATATCATTACGATACAATCTTGATTAATTACTGGACTTGTCGTATCACCTTAATAGAAGATATTCATTGATTAAGGTTTTGACCCTTATGAATGTACTAATGCATTGTTATGTTGTATGAGGTTTATGTTGTCCGCTAACATAAAAGGTACACCAAGAAAGACAAATCATGTTCTACTTCAAGAACATATGATCATTGTGACATGAAGACAAAGATTCATCCATTGTCATGGATCTCATAGAAGATCTACTTTTGAGGTATGTATAACTTGGTCCTACAATGGTTAACATATGAGACATGCAGGTTACTAGCACAAGTCATTGAAGAGAACTAGAAGACATTATGCGGGTATGTTAGACATAACTAGATAGCATGCTAATCCATGTATGTTTTTCCTATATCAAGCTAAAATCCTACCTTGTGTTAGGATCTTATACTGTTGTGTTGTTGATAATGATTATTCATGAAGTCATAGGTTTGAATAATCATGGTTGTATGCATATTATGTTTCTTACCATAATTGATGATATGGCTAACCGGAAGAATCATGAAGTTATAGGTTTGAATAATCACGGGTTTTATGCATATTATATCTCTTATCTTGATTGATGATTCAACTAACTAGAAGAGTCCTATGATCAAATAAGAATATGTATGAGTAAAAGAAGACTTCCCTGAAACCTTGAATACTAATGTTTATTATCTGTGTTTGAAATGATCCTGATGATACATGCTTGAGATTATTGTGTTTTCATAGTATTAAGATTATACTAATAAATGTGTGGTTATGTATGAGACCTCAAGGATAACACAATGATGATACTAATCAGCATGCATAGTGATTAAGGATGGATGTAAGTTCAAGGACAGGTAATCCAGGAAGCAAAGTTCAAGAGGGAGCACACTCCAATTGTTCCTGCAAGAAAGCAAAGGAGCACACTTCAGTAGTTTCTGCAAGGATGCAGATATTCAGAGGGAGTTGACCACTTCTCACAATCCACATCAGAATGGAGTTGTAAAGATTTAGAGGGAGTCCACCTAGCAACCAAACAAAGATAAGTATTTTAATTATTGTTTTTTGCATATTTGTTTGTTTAAATAAAATTGTTCAATGATGTATATGCTCATGTTCCTAGACTTAGGATATGTATTGTGCATATTAGAATGATTGCATTAATGAACAGTATACTACTAATATACATGGTTAAGTGGCCTATGGAACTGTACAACATTCCATTGCTACTTATCTAGAATTAAACCTCTTTGCTAACATGTTAGGAGTTGTGCACACTCTTAACAATGTTTTGGTAGATATTGGAAGGCATCTAGAAAGTTACGGAATATGGATAAATGTTGTATTGAAGCATTGGCTAAGATAATTGCATGGCTGTATGACATATTTCTTTATGTGTTAGAATTTGTTCTGAAAACTATGAGATGTTTTCTAATCATGCAATTTAACTTGTTGTGTAGGAAAGATCGTATACCATCACCTACAAAAGATGGACTACAACATTTGTTTAGCAACAAAGTTATATGTTGAAAATATTGAAGATATTGAAGTTCCCAGGATCTAGAAAGAATGCCATGATCGAGGAGTATCAGTCGATCATGAAGTCATTTGGGATGCAGTACCAAAGGGTAGCCTGTAGTGACTTCCAAGAGGATCTATAAGATCAAGCATGCTGCAGGCGGTAGCATAGAGACTTTTGATCTTGTAGCAAGATACAATTCTATTAGATCCATACTTGCTCTGGCTGCAGTGATGAAGTGGAAGATACACTAGATGGATTTCAAGACAGCCTTCTTGAATGGTGTAGTTGAAGAAGAAATGTATGTGGAGAAGCCACTTGGTTCAGAGACACGTGACAGGGAGTCATATATGTGCAGAACTTGGTATGGTAGACAGCTTTCTATCCAGTTTGGGCTTTACCAAGAGTAAAGCAGATTCCAACCTTTACTACAAGGTTGAGGAAGGCAATACAGTGATACTACTTTTGTATATGGATGACCTGTTCGTAACAGGTGAGGATAGACTGATTGATGACATGCAGCGGAAGCTTGCTGCTGAGTTCGAGTTGAAGAACTTGGGGATGATGCACTATTTGTTTTTGGCATGAATGTGTGGCAGAGTTCAGATGGAAACTTCCTTGGACAAGGGAAGTATGCAGTAGACATCCTGAACAGGTTCAGGATGATGGACTGCAAGGCCATGGCCACATCTATGGCATCAAACCTGAAGCTTCTGTGTGATGCTTCATATGATCCGGTTGATGTCACTGTGTATCATGAAATGATTGGGTCCTTGATGTACCTGACGAACACATGACCAAATATTTTCTTTGTGGTGAACACATTGAGCCAGTTCCTGATAGATCTGAGGAGTGTTAACCTAGTTGCTATAAATCATATTCTGAGGTACCTGAAGGGTACAGTTGACTATGGGCTCTAGTATGATGAAAATCAAAAGTTTAACCCACAGGGTTATGTTGATTCATACTGGGCAGGTAGTGCTACAGATAAGAAGAGCACTCTTGGGTGCTGCTTCAGTATGGGATCAGGTGTGATCTCTTGGTTTAGTAGGAAGAAGTCCTGTGTAGCACTGAGTACAACCGAAGTAGAGTATGTTGTGACGGATGAGCAGGATGTAGATGTATTGACCGAGTGATTGGCCAGAGTGCAGTTTGAGTACTTCAGAGAGAGGCTTGGTGCACTTCAGATCGAGGTTCCTTCCAAACGGAAGTGATGAGTCTAGAAGATGCAGATGCACATGAGCTTTTCTGACATGGTTGATGTGTTCTCCCATGGTGTAGATGTAAGGGATGAATCCATTTTTCACATGGTGGTAGATGTGTTCTCCCATGGTGAAAAAGTAAGGGCTGGAGCCTTCCTCGAATGGTGGTAGATGTGTTCTCCCATGTCGGTGGTGTAAGTACTGGATGATGTGCATCTGGGATATGCTTCGTGGATGATGAGATGATCTGAAGAGGGCGATGCTATGATGATCAGGAGGATCATGGATGATGAGCATCAGGACGATGCTCTAGTTACTGCTCTATATGTATATGTACGCATCATGTTGGATGCTGGATATGATCAGTTGGATCATTTATATGTATATGTATGTACGCATCATGTTGGATGCTGGATATGATCGGTTGGATCATTTGTATGTATTTTGTATATGCATCATGTTGGATGCTTGGACCATGTATCTGTATATGTATCAGGTGGATACATTGTATGATCAGGTAGATCATGTATGTTGATATGTATCATGTATTTGTATTTGTATCAAGTGGATACACTGTATGATCAGGTGGATCACGTATGATGATATGTATCAGGTAGATACTTGGTATGCATTAGGTGGATGCATTATATGATTAGGATGATAATGATGACGAGCTTCAGGATGTTGCTCCAGATGATATGTACTAGGATGGTACAGTGATGATGATTAGTGTGATCATGAGCATCAGGATGATGCTTTGTGCGATGATGATCCGTTGGATCATGAGTATCAGGTTGATACTTGGAGGTTAGAGATGATATGTGGCAGGTTCTGCAAATAGCATGTAATCAGTCCTGCGAGATCTTGCTGATCGTGCTGCGGCACATAAATGTTCCTGGGATACTCTTTCCGGTATTGCTATGTAGTATGTAATCAGTCCTCAGATATCCGATAGGTTGAGCCGGGTGCTCGTAATCAGTCCTGGGATGAGGTATTACTACGAAGACATGTAATCAGTCCCAGAGATCCGAGAGGTTGAGCTGTGTGCTCGTAATTAGTCCTGGGATGCTCTTTAGAGATCTTGCCGATCGTGCTGCGGCACATAAATGTTCCTGGGATTCTCTTTAAAGGTTTTGTCTATCCACATGTAATCAGTCCTGGAGATCCGAGAGGTTGAGTTGTGCGCTCATAATAAGTCCTGGGATGCTCTTTAGAGATCTTTCCAGTCGTGTTGTGGCACATAAATGTTCCTGGGATGCTCTTTAAAGGTATTGTGGAGGAGATGCATGTAATCAGTCTTGGGAGATCTTGCCGGTCGTGTTTAGGCACATAAATGTTCCTGGGATACTCTTTCCGATATTGCATCCACACATAAAATTAGTCCTGAGAGGCCACCTCTATAAGACCATTCGCACAGATGATGAAGACCTGCAGGTGGTGGGCCTACATCCAGTATGAAAAAGGACTGGCTCTGTAGAACTTCCTATGATGAGTAGATTCAGATATTGATTGAGATAGTAGTAGTAGTGATGACGATGATGACTCGATGATGATTATCCAGTGACGATGATCCAGAGAAGAAGACTTGTGCTAGAAGACCCGTGTTGAGAAATACCTTCCTAGTTAAGAGGGAGTGTTGATGTATATGTAACTTCGGAATGTATTTC
Source organism: Larix kaempferi (assembly GCA_027924585.1). NCBI lineage: Eukaryota > Viridiplantae > Streptophyta > Pinopsida > Pinales > Pinaceae > Larix > Larix kaempferi. Next base: position 11,180,917 of record BSBM01000756.1, read on the forward strand.
ACATATATGTATATTGTATTCCTATAGAGATGTTATTATTCCTCTATACGGAAGTGTCGTCATTTATATTGTAAGTGTTGTAACTTATACTTGATGGGTTATTATACCACTTTGTTGGGGTCGGCCCTATATAAGTCATGTGGGTCAAAGGGTTATTAGACCACCCTATTGGGGGTCGGCCATGTGGGTCAAAGGGTTATTATACCACCCTAGTGGGGGTCGGCCCAGTCAGCATTATGCTAAGTGGTTAAGTTGAGGCCGACCTAGTTGAGTAAAGGTCAAGTCAACTTAGTGTATAAATAGAGTGTGTCTCTCTCATTTTATACATTCTATTCTCTCACTCACACTTGGGTGAGTGGCGCACTTGTGGAGGAGGAGGCTCTGCTGCTAGGAGAAGACTATATCTTGTATTCTGGTTGTATCATTGCTCTATCTATCTCCGAGGAAGTTATTGGAGTTTTTCACCTTTATGGTTTTCCCCAAGTAAACTCTGTGTCTCTTGTGTGCTTGCATTATTGTGTCCATGATTGATATGCTGTAGATTTGCTGTACATGTTGTTCTCTTAGTTGAGATCCTAGATCATATTGAAGTAAATTCTGAAAATTTAACATAATGTTCAAATGAAATTGTTGCAAGTGGGTGGAACACTTTTGATGCTGCTCATTCTACAAGTTTCCCTATGTCTTCTTGAATTGCAGGCGCCTATGATCAATGTGGATGATCATTTCCATTTTGAGAATGTAATGCTTGCAACGTTGTCATTCCTTCACAATGGATTACATCTCCTTGTCATAGGTGAGATATCTGGGAACAGTGTTCGATAGTCTCTCACTTTGATAGGCCACTATATGTCCTTTCAGAGTGAGGATGACACTAATAGCATAGTCTAACGCATCTATCTCAATCTCAAATGGTTGTTGTAGGTGTAGAAGAGTGAGGATTGGCATTGAGTAGAGGTGGTGTTTCAAATCCTCGAATTCTTTATGTTGTGACGCTGACCAGGTGAACATGACTTTAGATATTCCCTAATGCAAGAACATCGGGGCCTAGGAAAAATAGTCGAAGTTGATCGACAGGAGGAGTCGACCAATGGGATTGCCGATGACCACTGGTGTGAAAGGAATATTGGTTGTCGAAGTCAATAAGTCGAGCGGAAGCTATCGAGTTGCATCGACAGAATGAGGAAGGTCAAGAGTTGACATGTATAAGGTCGACAAACGACAAGGTTGCAGCGAAGAGGTCGAGTGTCGATAGGTTGTCAAATATCAACACCGATAGGTTTGAGGCAGAATCGAAGCATGGAGGAAGGGGAGGACTGGCAAAGCCATAGACACGAAATGAAGCCGACAGGTAAGTCGAAGGATGACAAAAGACAGTATGGTCGAGGTTAGTGATGGGACCGACTACTGTAGTAGAGTAATAGAATCTCAGATGTCAAGGAGGAAGTACTTGGTAGTCGTTCTGGGATGCTAAGGAAGTTATGAGCAGTTAAGAAGGTGGTTGGGATCATGACAACTGTCACCATAGGAATAGGTTGTGCAACACGTCTAGAGGGCGCTGACAACTGTAGATCTATAGGATCTCGAGGATTCGATGGACAAAGGAAGAGTTTCTCGGGGATCGGAGTGAACCTCGGGATGAGCAATAGAGCAGCAGCAGGGTATAAGACCAGTGTGCAGGAACAGAGAGAGGGATGGTTCATCCATAGCTCAGCGAGAACTTGCATTCAGCAAAGGCTATGAGAGGGATAAGATCACACACACAGAGAACACACATTTACTTCTGTATATTGTATCAGGATAAGGCCGACTAGTTAGTTGTTTACATTTCTTTTGCATTCCGCATTGCAACCGATAATTTGATTGAAGTAATAGAAGCCAACTTCTAGCATCCTATTTACACCAAGTCTGTGTGTGCATCATGTGTGTAGTGTGTTATTTTTAAGAAAGAATGTCCAGCGACCCTCCTTGCGTCAGTTGGTATTAGAGATGGAAATGAATATAGTGTTGAGATTGAACAAATCCAGTTGTGTTTGGGTAGAGTTGTCCACGACTTGTGAAAGTCTAATTACGATTGGACGAGTGGGAGTTTCAGTTGTGATTGAAAATGGATCACAGAGGTGTTAATGTACGAGGAGTTGGACGGAGAGCATGTGGTGTTGCAGTCACAGTTGATCATGAAATTTTCGATGAGTACATGCGAACAATGTGAAGTTTTATTAGTGAATTCACAGCGATCAAACAAATCCAAAGGCATGGATGTGTTCCTGATGCATTAGACCACAACGATGAGGAAGTCGAAAAAGTGGAAGCACGGGAAGTAGCAAGAGGAGAACCAGAAGATAAAATCATCAAGATTCTAATGGAGATGAGAGGTCGAAAAAATATAGATGTGCATACCTACTCAGGAAGTCTAGATCCAGAAGACTTGATTGACTAGTTCAGAGAAATGGATAAATACTTCGACATATAGTAGATGGAGGATCCTAAACGGGTTAAGAATGCATCTCTGAGGTTGAAGGGTCATGCCTCATTATGGTGGGACAATGTACAGGATGACAGACTCAAGAAAGGCAAGGAGAAAATCAAGTCTTAGGAAAGGATGGTCTCCAGGATGAAAGGGAAGTTCTTGTCGGGTGACTATGTGATTTCCTTGTTCCGAAAGTTGTAGAAATTTTGACAAAAAGAGATGACCATCAAAGAGTGCACGGAAGAGTTCTATAGATTGTAGATAAGGTCGAGACAAACCAACGAAGGAGAAGAAGCTGTCGTGAGATATGTGAACGGCTTGAAGTATGCCATATAGGACAAGTTGAGCCTGTCAAGGTTCAGAGTGGTCGGTGAAGCCTACTAGTTAGCTATGAAGGAAGAAGAGAAACTGTTGAGGAAATCCGCATCAACCAGAGGCCAAATGTGGTGCCGGTGGAATATCCATAACCCGTCCAACCCACAACTTCCCAGAAAATAGGGTGATCCCTTGAGGTCGAATCACCAACCTTAGCTAACAACCAGCTAGATTCTTCTCAACTGTAGCTCTCCCCTTCAAAATGGGATTTCCGCAAGATTCTGACAGTCAGGATTGACCTTCCGCAATTGTCTTGCGGAAAAACCTTCCTTCCATAATTGCAATGCCTTCTGCAATGATCCTTTCGCAGCTTCCTTCTCGCAACACGATTTCTAAAACCTCCTTTCTGCACGATCCTTTCTGAAACTTGCGTATTGCGGGCGCATGTTTCATGATTTCTCAAAAGAAATTTCCGCAAAACTATTCCGCAATATGGTGTTCGGAACCCTTCGTCGTTAACTTCTGCATTTCTTTCTTCTGCGGAACACCATCTCATCCGTCGATCTTTTGTGGATCTAATCTCGGCCGTTGATTTATGATCAACTCAAAATAATTCAACTCGGCTTGCGGAAATGTTAATTCCCACACACGTTCACTAGACGGATTCTTTCCCCTTTTTTATCTCCTTTTAGGCTTTGATCCGAGCCGTCCAACCTCTGTTAATGGAATCGCTATAACTATACAACTTTCTTTGTTGATTGATCAGAGAACCGATCAGTCCATCTCAATTATTCGTTTAGATCTAATGGAAACGAAGTACAAACAAGAAATATACTAAAGAAACTTAATGGCGATCGGTCTGCAAATGATTTGGGTTTCTTAACTGCACATGGAAATCACACAGACATGAAACAGAGACTCATTCACACAGAAATCGGGCCAACAATTGCACACATCTCTACCTGATAGAATCTTAGATCATTCTTCATTCAACATGTACAGTAACCCAATCGAATACACATAACTTCTGATTGCACTAACTGATAGCTAGAAAACTTACATCCCAACCAAAAATGACCAACCCCTTTCTCATTCCGCTCTACCCTTTTTATCCATTTGGATCCCAAAACAGAATGGCCGAATAACCAAACAAACTAACAACTTCACTCTTCCTTTCACTGGAGGAGTCACTATCATCCTACAATAGATTAGCAAAATGGCTTGATCTCCACATAGGGAGTATCAAATTGCCACTACATTCTATCTCTTCAAAAATTGACAACATACTATTCGGTTACACACTTGCAAATATTTCAAATTACTTAGCAAAATGAATTCCCTTCATGACAACTCGTCCTCCTACTAGCCACAACATGTGAAAACACAATCACATTGCTGACTCAGCATTGATGCTCCTGCATCAGGATGACTAGTGGAGGTACAAAGACTGTTTCCGCGAAAGACCAAAGTAGCAGAACCATAAGAGAATTCGTCAAATAAAAACGAGGTGCGGAAGGGACATCAACTAAGGAGAAAGCGCAAGAAAACTGACATGATGGTCGGGGAAACCGCATTCGAGGTGCGTATGGTCGAAGTGGTCCATCCGAAAGAAAAGGAGCTGACAAACTAATTTTGGTTTGTTACAAGTGTCGAGGAGTCGGACACAAGGAATATGAATGCCTAGAAAACCTACACGCTGCAAAGGAGTTGAAACCCAGGCATCGAAGAGATGAGCAAGTCGACGAGGGTGTGGAGTTGACTTCCAACAGTAGCGAGTATGGGAAAAGAAAAGTTCGAACTATGAAGGCCAGTAGGATGTTGGTTCAGGATGATCGACGTGACGAGAAAGGGCCGACACAATGAAAGGCTATCTTTCAAACTAGAGTGTTGATCGGTGAGTGGTATTGCAAGACCATAGTTGATGATGGAAGTATAGAGAATCTTGTGTCAATAGAGGTCATCGACAAGTTGGGTTTGATATGTCGAGAGAACCCACCCCATACAAGATCTTGTGGTTGCAGGAAGGACATCATGTCAAGGTAACTAGACAGTGCCTGATTAACTTCAAGGTCGAGAAGATTGAATACAGTGTAGTGTGCGACGTAATCCCAATGGACACATGTCATTTGTTGTTACGAAGACCATGGAAACATGATCGGAAGATGATCTATGATGGTCGATCCAACATAGTCACAGTGTGAAAAAATGGCACTCGGGGGAATCTCAAGCCGAAGCAGGAGGACCAAGTCGATTGTAAGCACAGAGAGAGCAACTATTGGGAGAAGCAAGTGCTAATGTGTTCATCCAAGGAATTCCTCATAGAAGAGAAGAGTCAATCAGGATGTTTCGCCATCATTCTGAAAGGAAAATGTGTCGAGAGGTCGACAATGGAGAGAATTCCGGTCGAAGTAAAAAAGATGCTCGATGAGTTCAGGAGCATAGTAGTCGACGAAGCACTAATGGGATTTCCACCGACGAGAAGCATATCCCATCAAATTGACTTGATTCCAAGATCGAGTTTTCCAAACAAGGAACCACATAGGATGACTCCGACAGAGGGTCAAGAACTCAATCGAGAGGTCTAGGAGTTTTTGGATACAAGATAGATCAGAGAGAGTATGAGTCCGTGCGTAGTACCAGCCGTATTAATGCCAAAGAAGGGTGGAGAATGGAGGATGTGTACACACTCCATAGCTACCAACAAGAACATGATCAAGTATCAGTTTCCATTGCCAAGAATGGACGACTTGATAGATTTCTTGAGTGGAGCAAAGTACTTCATGAAGATCGAACTAAAGAGCGGTTATCACCTAATTCGGGTTAGAGAAGGAGATGAATGGAAAATAGTATTCAAGACAAAGGAAGGGCTGTATGAGTGGTTAGTCATGCCATTTAGATTGACTAATGCACCTAGTGCGTTCATGCGGTTGATGAATGAGGTACTGAAGCCATTCTTGGGGAGTTTCATCGTAGTGTACCTAGATGACATCCTGATATTTAGTCAAACCAAGACAGAACACTTGGAGTACATTCGAAAAGTATTGCAGAAGTTACATGAAGAGAAGCTGATGGTGAACCTGCAAAAATGTTTCTTCATGAAGGAAGAACTGGTATAATTGGGATTTTTAATCTTGGGTAAAGGGTTAGTGATGGACCTAGAGAAGGTGAAGGAAATATTGAATGGTCCAGAACCGACAAGCGTGACTAGAATGCGAATTTTCCATGGACTTCCCAGTTTCTACAGGAAATTCATCAGGTGACTCGGTCGGATATGTGCATCATTGACAGAGTGCATGAAGAAAGGGGAGTTTAAGTGGAAGGAAGCTTCCCAGAGAGCTTTCGACAAGTTGAAGGAAAAGGTAACTGAGAGCCCAGTGTTAGCACTCCCATATTTCGAAAAAAATTTCCAATTCAATTGCGACACGAGTGAATTGGAGAAGTGTTGAGCTAGGAGGGCCAACCAATTGCATTCTTCAGTGAGAAGTTGGATGATGCAAAGTGAAAATATTCGATCTATGACCAGGAGTTCTATGCTATTGTCCAAGCATTTAAGATTAGAAGTGGAGGCATTATTTGTTGCCGGAGGAATTTGTGTTGTACACAGATCACCAAGAACTAAGGTACTAGAGTACTCATTCGAAGTTGAATCAGCGACACATGATGTCACATGCCCCAATTTTGTGAAAATAATGTAATTATTTTATCACATTTCTAAGACATTATGTTAAATTTAATGCTTGGTGTAAATTGATGACTCAGCAGAGTCACTAGAAATGGAATGTAATTCTGAATATTTTATTATTAATAAATAAATTATGGAGACAACAGCATGGGAGAGCTGTTAAAAGAGGTTACTGGTCTAACTGGTGGATGGAACTAGGTGGAAAGGCAAAATACAAGTGGGAGCATCCTCAAACACTTCCTAAGTTGCAGGTGGCAACATCCCTATATTTTGGGGTCATGATTCCCCAAGAAAGTGGAATCTGAGCAGGTGGATCATTAATGACAGTTAACCCAACTAAGACCTAGGCAATCTTTTAAATAGTACTCAATGAATTGAGCTGGGGGTTCAGCATTGTTCTGGAGGGAGAATACATTCAGGTGAATGCTATTCAGGAGTCCCATTGAGGAAGAGGGAAAATATAGTAAGGGAGTGTTTTGATATGGGATGCTGCAGTAACTTGGTTCCAGTTTAGCTGTTTGGTTGAGTGAATTGTTTTGCTGCACCTAGTTCCAGCTAGGGAGACCAGAGTAAGCTCAGGGGTCCTGAGAAGTGTTGTCTGGGAACTCTCCAGGAGTTGGTACGGAGGAACAACCTCCCATTGCTGTTATTGTCCACAAATCAAGACAGGTTCTGCTAATTACTCCTCTATGTTCTTTAAGGATGAATGAATGTATGCTGCATTTATTGTTAATATGTCTGAATAGAAATTAAATAATTAGCAGGTCAAATATCCTAGAATATCAGAAGTAAGATTTGTTAAAAGTTACTGTGTCTTCTATATTGTCAGTATGATTTAATCTTTGTTCTATTTATATTAATGTATTTATAATCTCCCCGAGAAAACTGTACATACTTATTGTAATGATGTATAAGTTATAATTGTAGAACTAGTTAAGTTATATTTTTTTTGTTTTATAAACAAATAGGGGTATCATGTCAGGTATTGGTACCCTGTATATGATAAAATTTATTATACAGTCATAGGAGACAAACAGCAAACCTAAACATAGATATTATAACAAATCATATCTAGGTCGATAAACCTTATAGGAGATGTTGTAAGCATAAATAAAATCTCTATCTCAGAGTGCAAATCCCAGTCAGGAGTTAACCATTTATTACATGAAAACCTAGTTAACTTTTCTTCATTCATTTATTATCAAATAAAACGATTATGCAAAAACCCTACAGAACTTGGTTGCCGAGTTAAACATCACCATAATATCTTACTCCAAGCTCCCTATCACAACAAAATCTTAAAAACATGACACTAGATGACTTCACGACTGAGGAGTGAAATGAAACTGTTCATTCCAATGTTTAAATAGTAAAAATTTATTTAGCAGAGAAAACATTAACCAAACCAAACAGATAGAACAGTTTTACAGCTCAGTGTCGAGTTCCCTTTTTATCACAAAACCCTACATGTTATTTCAACAAGCGTTACATTACAATCCTATTATTAAACCCTACTAAGAATTTTATAATTAAAACAATAGGTTTAGCAGGAACCTCTTAGGCTCGGCATCGAGCTCATTAAAGGTATTATTAACTTCCAATTGACTCACTTATTTGACAGAGTTTATTTACAAAACTAAACACTCAGAACAGTAGTTTTGCTCTTGGTCGAGCTTCTTTATTATTACATTATCTCTTGTTAGTTTCTTGACTATCAACAGAAGGAAATCACGACGATGGAATCAACTCTTAAAAACAAAACACGAAACAGCAAACCCTTATCCCGAACTCAGTATCGAGTTCTTTTAATTCATATTAATTTTCACAACCACAAAAACCATCCACGACGGTAGAGGTCGTGTAGAACCCTATTCCTTCTGCGTTCATTTCCCTTTAGAAATAAACACCAGGGTTGCAGACATTAAGTTTTACTTACGGCAGTAGTGTAAATACCTATTATAAACATCTACAAGAGCTTAGAAATCACAATCTTATGCATTAAACACCAGTGAAATCATACAGGTGGAACTCATATAAGGTTTCAACAAAACTTGTATACAGGAAATTTTAATATCAAACACGCATTACTAAACCCTGAATGATTTTGTTTGAGCCCGGTATTAAAAATCTACGAGGCCATAATGTAACCTACAGGCCAGCTCCAAGGTTTTTACAGTAATTTCTCCACATGAGTTATCAACACAATAATAAAAGCTAGAAATTACAATTTGAACCATGGCCGTAATATTCTATACGACCCGGGATCTAAGCCCTTAACTTATCATTACAACACATAACAAACGCTGTTGTAAACCCTATATCCCCTTATGCAACACAGACCCAAAACCTACAACCAACAAGAAGGAATGCCATGGCTATCGACCAGGCTTACCCGGAGAAGCCCACCGATTTGAAGGAAGCACCCTGTACACCATCACGAGCAGACAGGTCATGTTTTCACATTTTGCTACTAGTTAATAAACGCGGAGATATAAGAAATCCAATCTTTAAATATAAAACAATGATGAAGACCTGTAACTTACCGAGCTTGGGTAGTAGTTGAAGCACTGTATTTAGTATGGAAACTGCAAGTATGATGAGTGTAAGAACCCCATTTTCGTTAATGAAAGCCACAAGCTGGCAGGGAATAGGGTAGCTACCAAAATGGAAGCTCTAATAGGACTAAGCCGAGAGTTGTTGGAACGCAGAAACAAGGTTAACTTGATATTTTAAAAAGGATAAAAACCCTGGGATATCAACCGACTACAGAGCCATTAACACAGTATATTGACACTCTTATAACATAGATCACAAGCCTAAAGGATTGCAGATGCAGTAAGACCATACTCCATAACGTATCGATGGGGTTCAGACAGGAGGGTTTCATAGGGAGGCCGAGCCCGAGGGCGAGGGAAAAGTGCCCAGTTAGGGTTGAGTCACACTTAAATATCCCAAACACTTGGCGTAGAAACAAACACGTTGCCCTTTAAATTTTTGCATGCTGTGGGTCGAACTTCTATAGTCCATGAAGTGATCCCAATCATTCTTACGATCATTTAAAAATTGCAAAGTGAGAAACCTCAATCATAGCAGGGGTGACTTTTACAAGGTCGTGATACCATGCTTAGACTATTTAGTAGTTACATAATGAAACCGACGATATCGAACTCGCATGGTGCACAAATAAAATATATACCTGCCATACAATCATTTGAATTATACATATGACAATGGTACCCAAGTCACCAATGGTTTATCCATTAGGTTGTAAATAAAATAATAAATAAGCATGAGTAATAGAATTTTGCATGGAGTCCTTATAAGTGGAATCGATACAAGTTTCCTAGGTCATCCTTTAATAAACAAGACATAGGGTAATATCCTTGAGTCTCTAATTTTTTTGTGTAGATTAAACCTTGACTCCGCGATTCATACAACATGTGCATTGATCAAAACTCAGTCAGGTGTTATTCTAGATATAGAGGAAGGGATCGACTTTATAAATGTTATCTTGGTAGATAGGTCATGTAAGTCAAATAGCATAGAACAGTATAACACTATTGACGTCTTAACCTTAGCCTCATGAGAATCGGCAAGGGGTACATCAAATTTGTAAGTCTACAAAATATTAAGATGAAGACAAGTAATATGACTTATAATTCTACTATACCATTTTCACTTGAAATAACTAATAGCTTAGTTTATTATTATTTCTAGAAATAGGATTAGTGGTGCAATCAAAACAAAATCCTAGAGGAATATCATAAGAAGATATGAACTGATAGATTTTTATACAGTGCAAGTATTAAGAAATTATACATTGAACATTTCTAGATCCTGGTAAGTATAATCGTAAATCACACAGTAACAATAGTTAAAGCAAAATGGTTGGATTTCCACTTTTCCCGTGACATTACATGATGCTAGATAGGAGATATTATTGCAACATAATAATAATATCAAAGAACAGTAGTCCATGGTGGAAATTAAGACAGTATGATAAAGAACAATATCTATCATATGCTCATGCAAAATTTGTCAACTTTCTAACAGTAGGAATGTATGAATATTACAGGAATGAAATTTCTACCTTTTTACACTTGACAACCTGTCTCGCATGTTTAAACTTTTACTGGACATTTTGGTACAATTAAAGAAATTATAATTCTTTAAAAAGTAATTGCAGTGACCGTACTCTACCTGTATACCTGTAAATGAAAGACAATTGGATGCATTAGCTCGGAAGCTAAGTAAGCCCAATCTGCGATGACAACTCCCCCTTGTGGTTGAAAATAGAAAAACCATCAGTAACGATAAATAAGACTCACATTAGAAATTTAAGTACAAGGACAATTTATTCAGACATAGTTGTGATCCCCTAACTAAATCAAACAGATCAAGGAATGCATTTAGTAACATTTATTGCTATCTTAAAAATTTTAAATTTTCGGAAATTATCGGGTTTTGACATGTGGCATCAGAGCATGGTTCATACACTAGGCCTTCATATGGCTCCACTAGTTTCCGCAGAACAGTGCCAATGAAAAGAAAAAAAGAATTTATATCTGTATAATGTTACTAACTTGTATTTTCTGTTTCATCAAAACAGAGCAGAAAATTTCCCTTTTTCTGAATCCAACAGGCAGGTATGGAAAAGCTAGGAGAATATGCTGAGGAGGAATCTCCAAACACTGCGACAAGACAGATGTCAAGAGAACCCGTGACAGAGGAGGTAATTTCTCACTCCTCGGAACTAATGCAGACCATAAAAGGTTTAAAGACGGAAATAGAAACAGTCAAGAAGGATAACGAAAGAATTCTGAAAACTCAAGAACAGCTAAATCAGCTATTGATAGAAAAATTTCAGACAGAAGGAAGGAGCAAAAGAGATGACTCAGAAGAAGCTAGTCATCAAAGAGGGTCTAAAAGGATGAAACCAGCTAAATCTGATAGCAGTTCATCCTCTGAAGAAAGAAGGGAACAACACAGATTTCGCACTACTAGTGACAGCAGTGAAGCTGAGTTGCATAACAGAAAGAAAAAGTATAGACCTTACGAAGAAATTTCCGGGGAGTTTAAGAAAATAAAACCCCCAACATTCAACGGAGAATCTGAAACAGGAGAAGAGGCAGAATCCTGGTTATCCGGGATGAGAAAATATTTCCAGATTTATAACTATTCAAATCAGCTGAAGGCACGAATGGCCATCTACAATCTTTCTGGGAAGGCGGACATATGGTGGCAAGACCTGAAAAGGGTCAAGGGGATCAAAGAAAAAGAAGTCAATTGGAGTACTTTTAAAAGGTACTTCAAAAAGAAATTTTTGTCTGAACAATACTGTGAAGAAAGGGCCAAGGAATTTTATGAACTGAAGCTGGGATCTATGACTATGAAGGATTTAAACAGTAAATTCTTGAGTCTGTTAAGGTATGTGCCGTATTTTGTCGAAGAGAAACCAAAAATACAGCGGTTTCTTAGCTGCCTTCCCTATCATATCAAGGACAGAATTGAATATGATAACCCCAAAACGTTGGAAGAGGCTATGCGAAAGGCTAATTTCTGTTATGAACAGAATAAAAAGAAAGAAGGGATAGCCAGCTGGAAAGCCAAAAAGAACAGCAATCAACCTGAGTACAAGAAAAAGGAGTTTATACCCAGAAAAATTTCAAGAATAACAAGAATGGAAACCATTTTAATGGTAAAAGCTTTCAGGGAAACAAAATGGAGCTGCTAATCATTCCAACAATTTCAAGGGAAGCAAAGAGACTTCTAACAATCACGAAAATTACACTAAGAATTTTGAAAGGAAGGAGCCTGTTAAGTGCTGGGAGTGTAATGGCCCACATTATGCTTCAGTTTGCCCAAATCGAAAGAAAACAATCAGCAATATTCATACTATACAAGATGAAATGACTGTTGGAGACTTTGTAGGGACTATGCCCCGAATCCACGCAGCGTTGGAGAACCGCCAAGCTGACTATCAAACTTCCATGGTGGAAGTAGGAGGTATGATTAACAAAACCCCTGTAACTATTTTAATAGATCTGGGTGCTAGCCTTACTTATATTTCACCACATATAGTAGAAAAATGTAATCTGACTGTTGAAAGGTTTGATAACTCTTGGTCAGTACAGCTAGCCACTGGGGCAAAAAGGAAAGTAAACTGTTATGTTAAAGAATGTACTTTAGATATGAATGATTTTCAAACTACTATTCAATTAAATATTCTGCCACTTGGCTCGTATGACATGCTTATTGGTATGGACTGGTTAGAACAGCATAAAGTAGTTTTAAACTGTTTTGACAAAACTTTTAGGTGTGTAGACAGTAATGGACAGCCTGTAACTGTTAGGGGTATTCCTAGGAAAACAGTAGTCAGGCAGATTTCTGCTTTACAACTTAAAAGGGCAGTCAGAAAAGGGTGCAAAGCTTATGCTGTAACTATTACAGATGAGACAAATAAGTCGGAAGGCAGCAAGATAACAGTAGAGGATATCCCTGCAGTAAATGAATTTATTGATGTTTTCCCGGAGGGAATCCCAGGGTTACCTCCCAAAAGAGAACTGGACTTTACAATTGAACTTGTACCAGGTGTTGTACCCAGTTCAAAAGCTCTGTATCATATGAATATTTTGGAGCTTAATGAATTGATAACTCAGTTAAAGGAGTTAATAGATAAGAATTACATTCGACCCAATGTATCCCCTTGGGGAGCACCAGTAATTTTTGTTAAAAAGAAGGACGGAACTATGCGACTTTGCATAGATTACCATCAACTGAACAAGATGACGATTAAAAATAGATATCCGTTGCCTCGCATAGATGATCTGTTTGATCAGCTACGTGGAGCCACAGTGTTCTCTAAGATAGACCTAAGATCGGGTTATCATCAGGTAAGGATTAAAGAAGAAGACATTTTCAAAACAGCTTTCAGAACAAGGTATGGACAATACGAATTTGTCGTAATGCCATTTGGGCTTACTAACGCCCCAGTTGTCTTTATGTTCCTAATGAACAACATAATGCATAAATACTTAGATAAATTCGTTGTCGTATTCATCGATGACATTTTAATTTATTCTAGGAATGAAGAGGAGCATAAAGAACACTTACGGATAGTCTTACAAGAACTACGAGAGCAGCAGCTCTTTGCGAAGTTCAGTAAGTGTGACTTCTTCAAAGATGAAATCCAGTACTTAGGACATGTAGTCACCAAGGAAGGGATTTCAGTTGATCCTGAAAAGATCTGGGCAATCGAGGATTGGCCAGTACCAAAAGACGTAACAGATGTTAGGTCCTTCATGGGAATTACTGGTTACTACCGAAGATTCATTGAAGGCTTTTCAAAAATAGCCAACCCAATGACTTCATTGCAAAAGAAAGGCAAGAAGTTCGATTGGAACATGAAGTGTGAGGAAAGCTTTAAGAAATTGAATACTTTATTAACAACCGCGCCTATTTTGAGAATAGCAGATCCTAATAAGGATTTTGTAGTCTGCACCGACGCTTGTAATGATGGTTTAGGCGAGGTGTTGACTCAGGATGGGCATGTCATTGCCTATGAGTCTAGGAAGCTTAAAATTCATGAAAAGAATTATGCCACTTATGACTTAGAATTAGCTGCTATTATTCATGCATTAAAGATGTGGCGACACCACTTAATAGGCAGAAAGTTTACTCTACTGACTGATAATAAGGGTCTGAAATACCTTTTAGACGAACCTAACTTAAATGCAAGACAAGCCAGGTGGTTGGCCTTCTTAAGTGAATATGATTTCAAAATTCAGCACATAAAAGGAAAGGAAAATAAGGTGGCTGATGCTTTGAGCAGAAATGCAAGGCTGAATTTTGTATCAGCTAGCAGCACTTATACCTCTGATTTGAATGAACAGTTGGCTGAAGGGATAAAATCAGATGAAAATTATCAGCACTTACAAGCTACAGCTAAAGAAGCACCTACAGAAAGTTTGATAAAGGGTTATAGTCTAAATGAAGATGGATTTTTATTGTTTAAAGATAGGCTGTATGTTCCGAATGCACCTAAAGTTAAACTGTTAATTCTGGACGAAGTTCATAAAACCCCTTATTCAGGGCATCCAGGCTACTAGAAGACCGTCACCATGTTGAGAAAAGAATATTTTTGGCCTAATATGAAATCTAAAACAGCTGAGTATATAGCTAAATGTTTGGACTGCCAACAAGTGAAAATGGAACACCAACATCCCGCTGGGTTGCTGCAACCTTTACCTATTCCCAGTTGGAAGTGGGAAATAATCAGCTTAGATTTCATTACGGGATTACCCAAAAACCAGCATCAGAATGATTCAATTATGGTGGTAGTAGATAAATTAAGTAAATCAGCACACTTTATTCCTGTTAAAACCACTTACAAGGCTGCAAACATAGCTGATATTTTTCTGAAACAGATTTTTCGGTTACATAGTGTACCAAAAGTTATTATATCAGACAGGGATCCTAAATTCACAGGGAATTTCTGGAAATCTTTGTTTAAAGGATTAAACACCACACTGAATTTCAGCACTTCCTTCCACCCTCAGACGGACGGACAAACTGAAAGAGTTAATCAGGTATTAGAAGATCTGCTAAGGATGTATGTTAAAGATCAACCAGGTAAGTGGGAGGATTATTTGCATTTAGCATAATTTGCATACAATAACAGCTATCAATCGTCAGCTAAGTTTAGTCCTTTTGAAATTCTGTATTTACGTAAATGTAACACTCCTATCTCTTGGAGTAATCCACTAGATAAAGTAGTCTTAGGACCTGATTTATTAAAAGAGATGGAACAGACTGTGAAACAAGTGCAGGTAAATTTGAGGATTGCCCAAGATCGGCAAAAGAGCCAAGCAGATTTGAAAAGAACTCCTAAAGAGTTCAAGGTAGGTGAACATGTGTTCATCAAGGTAAGGCCAAAGAAGATCTCCCTAAGACTGGGAAGTTGTGCAAAATTAGCACCACGTTACTGTGGTCCATTTGAAATTTTATCTAGAATCGGTCAAGTTGCTTATCAGCTAGCATTACCACCTAATTTAAAAGTACACAATGTTTTTCATATTTCTGTTCTGAAAAGGTATGCTCATGATGCTACTCATGTTATTGACTGGAACATTGTACAGGTAGAACCAAAAGGGGAAGTTCTGGTGGAACCAGATTGTATCCTCGGGAGGAGGGAAATTACTCTGCGGAACCGCACCATTGGACAGCTGAAGGTGCAATGGAAGCACCTTAGTCCTGAAGAAGCTACCTGGGAACTGGAAAGTAAGATGCGGGAAGCATACCCAAATCTAGTCCAGCAGGTGGCTGAAGATGAAGAATAAGTAACATCGAGGACGATGTTACATTTTAAGGGGGTGTGTATGTCACATGCCCCAATTTTGTGAAAATAATGTAATTATTTTATCACATTTCTAAGACATTATGTTAAATTTAATGCTTAGTGGAAATTGATGACTCAGCAGAGTCACCAGAAATGGAATGTAATTCTGAATATTTTATTATTAATAAATAAATTATGGAGACAACAGCATGGGAGAGCTGTTAAAAGAGGTTACTGGTCTAACTGGTGGATGGAACTAGGTGGAAAAGCAAAAGACAAGTGGCAGCATCCTCAAACACTTCCTAAGTTGCAGGTGGCAACTTCCCTATATTTTGGGGTCATGATTCCCCAAGAAAGTGGAATCTGAGCAGGTGGCTCATTAATGACAGTTAACCCAACTAAGACCTAGGCAATCTTTTAAATAGTACTCAATGAACTGAGCTGGGGGTTCAGCATTGTTCTGGAGGGAGAATACTGTGAGGCACCTGCAACAATTAATTAACAAGAATACGCGAAATAGCAGAAATGACAGAACTCAGAATCACTTTTGTATTGATCACAGGCCACTTCGAGGGGGCAACCTCCTTTGAGCAAGCTCAATACAAATAACTTCACGGTGCCTTCATAGGTCTCAACACACACTTATATACTAATTCTAGGCGCCAATACTATGGGTCGAAACCATGGGCCGTTACAAACTATGGATTAACAATACTACGGGTGGCTTACCAAGCATATGCGCCAACAACACTAACACAAACTATTGATTAAAAAATACTACGGGACGACTTACAAAGCATATGCGTTCAACAACAACATACTAACAAAGTAAAGACATGGGTTCCTAACAAATACATTCAGGTGAATGCTATTCAGGAGTCCCATTGAGGAAGAGGGAAAATACAGTAAGGGAGTGTTTTGATATGGGATGCTGCGGTAACTTGGTTCTAGTTTAGCTGTTTGGCTGAGTGAATTGTTTTGTTGCACCTAGTTCCAGCCAGGGAGACCAGAGCAAGCTCGGGGGTCCTGAGAAGTGCTGTATGGGCACTCTCCAGGAGTTGGTAGGGAGGAACAGCCTCCCATTGCTGTTGTTGTCCACAAATCAAGACAGGTTCTGCTAATTACTCCTCTATGTTCTTTAAGGATGAATGAATGTATGCTGCATTTATTGTTAATATGTCTGAATAGAAATTAATTAATTAGCAGGTCAAATATCCTAGAATATCAGAAGTAAGATTTGTTAAAAGTTACTGTGTCTTCTGTATTGTCAGTATGATTTAATCTTTGTTCTATTTATATTAATGTATTTATAATCTCCCCGAGAAAACTGTACATACTTATTGTAATGATGTATAAGTTATAATTGTAGAACTAGTTAAGTTATATTTTTTTTGTTTTATAAACAAATAGGGGTAGCATGTCAGGTATTGGTACCCTGTATATCATAAAATTTATTATACAGTCATAGGAGACAAACAGCAAACCTAAACATAGATATTATAACAAATCATATCTAGGTCGATAAACCTTATAGGAGATGTTGTAAGCATAAATAAAATCTCTATCTCAGAGTGCAAATCCCGGTCAGGAGTTAACCATTTATTACATGAAAACCTAGTTAACTTTTCTTCATTCATTTATTATCAAATAAAATGATTATGCAAAAACCCTACAAAACTCCGTTGCCGAGTTAAACATCACCATAATATCTTACTCCAAGATCCCTATCACAACAGAATCTTAAAAACATGACACTAGATGACATCATGACTGAGGAGTGAAATGAAACTGTTCATTCCAATGTTTAAACAGTAAAAATTTATTTAGCAGAGAAAACATAAACCAAACCAAACAGATAGAACAGTTTTACAGCTCAGTGTCGAGTTCCCTTTTTATCACAAAACCCTACATGTTATTTCAACAAGCGTTACATTACAATCCTATTATTAAACCCTACTAAGAATTTTATAATTAAAACAATAGGTTTAGCAGGAACCTCTTAGGCTCGGCATCGAGCTCATTAAAGGTATTATTAACTTCCAATTGACTCACTTATTTGACAGAGTTTATTTACAAAACTAAACACTCAGAACAGTAGTTTTGCTCTTGGTCGAGCTTCTTTATTATTACATTATCTCTTGTTAGTTTCTTGACTATCAACAGAAGGAAATCACGACGATGGCATCAACTATTAAAAACAAAAAATGAAACAGCAAACCCTTATCCCGAACTCAGTATCGAGTTCTTTTAATTCATATTAATTTTCACAACCACAAAAACCATCCACGACGGTAGAGGTCGTGTAGAACCCTATTCCTTCTGCGTTAGTTTCCCTTTAGAAATAAACACCATGGTTGCAGACATTAAGTTTTACTTACGGCAGTAGTGTAAATACCTATTATAAACATCTACAAGAGCTTCGAAATCACAATCTTATGCATTAAACACCAGTGAAATCATACAGGTGGAACTCATATAAGGTTTCAACAAAACTTGTATACAGGAAATTTTAATATCAAACACGCATTACTAAACCCTGAATGATTTTGTTTGAGCCCGGTATTAAAAATCTACGAGGCCATAATGTAACCTACAGGCCAGCTCCAAGGTTTTTACAGTAATTTCTCCACAGGAGTTATCAACACAATAATAAAAGCTAGAAATTACAATTTGAACCATGGCCGTAATATTCTATACGACCCGGGATCTAAGCCCTTAACTTATCATTACAACACATAACAAACGCTATTGTAAACCCTATATCCCCTTATGCAACACAGAACCAAAACCTACAACCAACAAGAAGGAATGCCATGGCTATCGACCAGGCTTACCCGGAGAAGCCCACCAATTTGAAGGAAGTGACCTATACACCATCGCGAGCAGACAGGTCCTGTTTTCACATTTTGCTACTAGTTAATAAATGCGGAGATATAAGAAATCCAATCTTTAAATATAAAACAATGATGAAGACCTGTAACTTACCGAGCTTGGGTAGTAGTTGAAGCACTGTATTCAGTATGGAAACCACAAGTATGATGAGTGTAAGAACCCCATTTTCGTTAATGAAAGCCACAAGCTGGCAGGGAATAGGGTAGCTACCAAAATGGAAGCTCCAACAGGACTAAGCCGAGAGTTGTTGGAACACAGAAACAAGGTTAACTTGACATTTTAAAAAGGATAAAAACCCTGGGATATCAACCGACTACAGAGCCATTAACACAGTATATTGACACTCTTATAACATAGATCACAAGCCTGAAGGATTATAGATGCAGTAAGACCATACTCCATAACGTATCGATGGGGTTCAGACAGGAGGGTTTCACAGGGAGGTCGAGCCCGAGGGCGAGGGAAAAGTGCCCAGTTAGTGTTGAGTCACACTTAAATATCCCAAACACTTGGCGTAGAAACAAACACGTCGCCCTTTAAATTTTTGCATGCTGTGGGTCGAACTTCTATAGTCCATGAAGTGATCCCAATCATTCTTACGATCATTTAAAAATTGCAAAGTGACAAACCTCAATCATAGCAGGGGTGACTTTTACAAGGTCGTGATACCATGCTTAGACTATTTAGTAGTTACATAATGAAACCAACGATATCGAACTTGCATGGTGCACAAATAAAATATATACCTGCCATACAATCATTTGAATTATACATATGACAATGGTACCCAAGACACCAATGGTTTATCCATTAGGTTGTAAATAAAATAATAAATAAGCATGAGTAATAGAATTTTGCATGGAGTCCTTATAAGTGGAATCGATACAAGTTTCCTAGGTCATCCTTTAATAAACAAGACATAGGGTAATATCCTTGAGTCTCTAATTTTTTTGTGTAGATTAAACCTTGACTCCGCGATTCATACAACATGTGCATTGATCAAAACTCAGTCAGGTGTTATTCTAGATATAGAGGAAGGGATCGACTTTATAAATGTTATCTTGGTAGATAGGTCATGTAAGTCAAATAGCATAGAACAGTATAACACTATTGACGTCTTAACCTTAGCCTCATGAGAATCGGCAAGGGGTACATAAAATTTGTAAGTCTACAAAATATTAAGATGAAGACAAGTAATATGACTTATAATTCTACTATACCATTTTCACTTGAAATAACTAATAGCTTAGTTTATTATTATTTCTAGAAATAGGATTAGTGGTGCAATCAAAACAAAATCCTAGAGGAATATCATAAGAAGATATGAACTGATAGATTTTTATACAGTGCAAGTATTAAGAAATTATACATTGAACATTTCTAGATCCTGGTAAGTATAATCGTAAATCACACAGTAACAATAGTTAAAGCAAAATGGTTGGATTTCCACTTTTCCCGTGACATTACATGATGCTAGATAGGAGATATTATTGCAACATAATAATAATATCAAAGAACAGTATTCCATGGTGGAAATTAAGACAGTATGATAAAGAACAATATCTATCATATGCTCATGCAAAATTTGTCAACTTTCTAACAGTAGGAATGTATGAATATTACAGGAATGAAATTTCTACCTTTTTACACTTGACAACCTGTCTCGCATGTTTAAACTTTTACTGGACATTTTGGTACAATTAAAGAAATTATAATGCTTTAAAAAGTAATTGCAGTGACCGTACTCTACCTGTATACCTGTAAATGAAAGACAATTGGATGCATTAGCTCGGAAGCTAAGTAAGCCCAATCTGCGATGACAACTCCCCCTTGTGGTTAAAAACAGAAAAACCATCAGTAACGATAAATAAGACTCACATTAGAAATTTAAGTACAAGGACAATTTATTCAGACATAGTTGTGATCCCCTAACTAAATCAAACAGATCAAGGAATGCATTTAGTAACATTTATTGCTATCTTAAAAATTTTAAATTTTCGGAAATTATCGGGTTTTGACACATGAAGTGGGTCAAATTCCTACAAGGATATACCATGGGGGGTTCACCCAGTGAACTTGTTACATAGCACGATCGTTCGCATGCTATTAAAGAATATCCCTATTTTCACTAAATATTGGAAAATGCATCCTAAAATTGTATTGTTGAACCCCCCTCCCAATATGCCTTTCCAATTAAGAAAATCCCTAGTTTCACCAGATATTGTAGGTATTCATTTTTATCAACCCATTTTTAACACCCCCTTTATATCATATTATCAATTTCTAACAAACATGAGCCCTAACACATCTTGGTATAAGCAAACAAGATGCTAAATAAAACAATAGTATAATGCTAATAATGATACCAGTAGGATTGCAGGGGTGACTAACAAATTTGTAGCATTGGATAGTGGAAGACCCAATGAAATAGTACCGGGGAAGGAAAAATGCATAAAAGAAAACCTAGTCAAGATATCAACATAACAAAGAATGTAAAAGACTGATAGTTTAATAGTTAGTGCAATGCTTAAAAAAGATGAGAATTTCAGATGTTTCATACCACATCTTGCCAATCTACCAATTTTATATCATGTAAATACAAGTATAGCCATAGAGAGCTCATGTTTTCTATAAGCTTAATAAACTAAACTCCATAAAATGCAAAATTGAAACCCTTTCATGGATGGAATCCCCTACCTTCCTATCAAAACAAACATCATTGATGTTTGAACCCAATGAACATAGAAAAATCCCTCTTACTTTTCAATAATACCATATGATCATGTGCATTGCTTGGATTTGGGTCATTCACAAGATCCAATGAATTGCCTCCACTTCCTATACAATTATTCTTGCAATCAAGGGATTCACAACATTTAGTTACATTTTCTTGAGTTATATCTGGTTTTTGTTTATCTTTACAGGAGAGGGAAAAATATATATTGATAGGTTTCAAGCATGCAATAGTTATAAAGATACATGGGTGGTGAAACTTATATGATACCATTTCATGGTAACGACAACACATAGTGTATGTAAATAAGGATTTATATTTTCACCTATGTTTATGTCAGTTCCAATACAGCATTAAGACATATGCCTTGCATATAAGAATTGAAATTACAATTATAAATGTGCCAAATATAACTCAATCTAACAACTATTCCTAACTAGTAATATGAAAATATTAAAGAAGAATACAAAAAGTTGAAAGAAATAATTAATCAAGAAACATTGATGTAACTTTTCTTGGTTCCAGTGATCCCATAAAGATTGATCTCACTTTTCTTAGTTGTCGCGGAGAAAGGTTTAATTGAATCTCAATACCCACCTAAAATCCAACCTAAAAAATGAAGAGTTAGATCTTTTACTTAAATGCCTACAAAAAATACAATGCAATTGTTCAAGTCCTAAACTCCCAATTAGCTACATCTCTTAACTTAAAGATGAAAAATAATATAACATCAATTCAAACCAAGCCTAAATAATATATTGAATGAGGATTGCTCAAGGAAAATAATCCAAAGGGACTTCCATCGATATTATCATTGGTACACTATTATTAGATTTATCCAAAACTTATGATCATAAGCAATATCAAATAAAAATGGAGGGTCCTTGAGTTTTAGGTGGGTATGAGTTCAGCCCATGATTTGGAGGTTATTCCTCAACACAACCAAATAAAATAACCCCGAATATTTATATTACTATGTCAATTTAAAAACCCCCCTTGACCCCTTAATACAAGGCAATATATTTTTGAGGTTTTTAAGAGTATTCAAACCCCCAATATGAATGGACGTGATATGATATTGCCTCACTAGTGAACCCCCCGTGGGATATACCTTCATGTTGCAACATAAGTTGGGCAAGTCGAACAAATTTGTCGATGCGCTGAGTCGAAGAGTTGCATTACTAAACACGACGACAGTTTAGGAAACATGAATAGAGTCGGTGAAGACAGAGTATGAGATCGACGAGGATTTTGTAAAAGCATGGAAGGCGAGTCGAGAACCGTGGAGTGTCGATAGAATGCCATACTTGGATTATTTCATCCAAGAGGGATACCTATTCAGTGGACAACAGTTGTGTATTCCAAGAGGATCTGTAAGGGAGAACCTAATCTTAGAACTGCACAGGGGTGGATTAGCAGGTCATTTTGGAATCGATAAGACCAAGGGGTTGGTCGAAGAAAAGTATTATTGGCCAGGAATGATGACAGATGTCCATAAGTGGGTATGACAGTGTTGATTTTCCCAGTTGGAAAAGGGAAGAAGTCAGAATACAGGGTTGTATACGACATTGCCAATACTGAATACCCCATGGGAGCACCTGAGCATGGATTTTATGCTAGGATTTTCGAAGATGCAATAAGGTAACAACTCAATATATGTTGTAGTCGACAGATTTTTGAATATGGCACACTTTATTCCATGTCAGAAGACAAGTGACGCCACAAGAATTGCTCTACTATTCTTCAAGGAGATAGTTAGATTGCATGGATTTCCGAAGAGTATAACATCGGATAGAGATACCAAGTTTATGGGGCATTTCCGAAAAACTCGATGTAAGAAACTGGACACGAGGTTGCAGTTTATCTCGATATATCATCCAGAGATAGATGGATAGACCGAGGTAGTGAACAGAAGTTTGGTAAACCTTTTAAGATGTTTGATGACCGACAGACCCAAGCAGTGGGAGAACGTGTTAGCGCAAGCAGAGTTCGCGTAGAACAATTCTGTGAACCAGTCGATAGGTTTGAGCCCATTCGATATTGTTCAAGGATGAATCCCACATGGAGTGGTAGATTTGGTCAAGTTACCGACAGAAATCAGGAAAAGCACGGATCCATAATCATTCGCAGAGCACATGAATGAAGTGCATGAAGATGTGTGAAAGCACATAGAAAAGAGTAGTGCAGCATATAAGTTGAGAGCCGATAGGAAGAAGAGGCTACACTCGTTCAGCGAAGGAGACTTAGTCCATGCATACTTGCAGAAGGAGATATTTCTGACAGGAACCTATAACAAGCTAAAGCTGAAGAAGATTGGACCATGTAAGATTCTGAGGAAGATTTCGGACAATACTTATGTGTTGGAGCTGCCGAAGGACTTGAGCATTTCACCAACGTTCAATGTCTCAGATCTGTACAAGTTTGAAGAAGGTTCAACTAGCGGAGGTGTGGAAGTGTCAAACATCGATTGGACGATGCAGATTCCAGATCGATGCGACAAGGAGGAAATCGTCGAAGTACTCGAGGAACGCGAAGTCAGGTGTATGCGTAGTTCACGAAAGAAGGAATAATTAGTGCAATGGAAAGACAATGAGTTGCAGGAGGTGACATGGATTTCACAATAAGAGTTCAAGAGACTGACAGAGCAGTTGAGTTATTTTCCACTTGGGGAGTCTGATGTAGGAGCATCGAGGCCTAGGAAAAATAGTAGAAGTTGATTGACATGAGAAGTCGACCAGGGATATTGCTGATGACCATGGGTGCGAAAGGAAGATTGACTGTCGAAGTCAATAATTTGAGCAGAAGTTGTCAAGGTGCATCTAAAGAAGGAGGAAGGTCAAGAGTCGACATGTCTAAGGTCGATAGATGATAGGGTTGTAGCGAAGAGGTCGAGTGTCCACAGGTTGTCGAACATCGACACTGACAAGTTTGAGGTGGAAGCTAAGTGTGGAGGAAGAGGCGGATTGGTGAAGCCGTAGATGTGAAATGAATCCCACAGGTAAGTCAAAGGATAACGAAAGACAGTATGGTCAAGGTTAGTGATGGGACCGACTACTGTAGTGGAGTCAGAGAAGCTCAAAAGTTAAGGCAGAAGAACTTGGTAGCCATTTAGGGTTGCTAAGGAAGTTATGAGCAGTTAGGAACATGGTTGGGATCAGGGCAAATGTCACCATAGGAAGAGATTGTGTAGCACTGCCAGAGGGTGCTGACAACTACAGGTCTGCAGGATCTAGAGGATTTTGTGGATAGAGGAAGAGTGTCTCGGGGATCAGAGTGAACCTCGAGATGAGCAGCAGCAGGGTAGAATACCAGTGTTCAGGGACAGAGAGAGGGATCGTTCATCCATATCTTAGCGATCACTTGCATTCAGCAGAGGCCATGAGAGGGAGAAGATCGCACACAGAGAGAACACACATTTACTTATGTATATTGTATCAGGCTAAGGCCGACTAGTTAGTTGTTTACATTTCTTTCGCATTCCACATTGTAACCAATAATTTAATTGAAGTAATAGAAGCTAGATTCTACCATCCTGTTTACACCAAGTCCGTGTGAGCATCGTGTGTGTTGTGTGTTATTGTTAAGAAAGAAAGTCTGCGTCATTCCCTTGGTCACTTATCTCAAGGGAAAAGTGATATGAGAGAATCCCAACATGAACCTATGGTAGAATTTTGCAAGTCCCAAGAAGTTGTGGAGCTCTTTTAGGGTTGTCAAGGATGGTAATTTTTTAATGAATTGGATCTTGGTTAGGTCCACATACACCCGATATTCATCCATAATATATCCCAAATACTAAATTATCTTCATGCCAAATGAGCATTTCTCCAAGTTGGCATGTAGCTTGTGTTGTCGCACGGTACTCAGGACCTGATGAATGTGCTATAGATGTTATTCCTACGTTCTGTTGTAGATGAGGATGGCATCTAGATTTACAACCACAAAGGAGTTTTTGAACAAAAAAAAATATCATCCATCATCCCCATGAACATCGCTGGAGTGTTAGTCAAGCCAAAAGGCATCACCATCCATTAAAAAAGTCCTTCTTTAGACTTGAAGGTTGTCTTCCATACATCAGTTTGTTCAATTAGAACCTCGTGGTAGCATTACTTTAGATCAATATTCCTAAACAAATTGGAACCCTTAATATGTTCAGGAATATTGTCAATCTGAGGGATTGGGTATCAATTATTGAGAGTGATTTTGTTCAGGGCACTGTAATCGATATAGAGTTTCCATCTCCCATTGTTTTTCTACACCAACAAAATTGAACTCAAGTAAGGTTAGTATCTTGTTCAAATGTGGCCTTTTTGGATGAGTTCATGAATTTGGTGTTTTATTTCCTCATTATCTGGAAGAGAGTTCCTATATATTTTTCCATTGGGTAAATGAACGTTCGGTATCAAGTCGATAGGATGTTTGACCTGCCATTGTAGAGGAACCCCCTAGGGGAAGCAAAGATGTATTTGTACCCTTATATAATATTTTTGACCTTCTTCTGTCATCTAAAGTGAACTTATGTTGAGGATATGGTAGTTATAGTGACTCTTTCATCAATCTTTTGATTGAACCATGAAGAGCACAAATTTCGAAGTCTTATAGATGAACTTCCAACATTGCTTCACGGAGATCAAAGAAACTGCAATAGTTGAGACTGCCTCAAATTCCCTATAGAGTTGGACTTCCAAAGTAATAATGACACTACAAGTCCTGGACTCATAAAAAACCTCCCATTTCCACATATAGGGTTATCCTAAAAGAACATCACAAACTTCAAGTGGGCCAGCATCACAAAATACCTCATTTTTGAAGGGCTTGATTTCATAGGATAAGCGTCACTGTTGATTGAGATGGATGTACTACACTTGGCTCAACTAATCAATGGTGTATGATTGGGGGTGTGGTGTCATCGAAAAATTCAATATTTTGATTAACTTGACCGATATGAGGTTATTCTAGCTACCGTTGTCAATAATGAAATCTAGTAGATTCCCCTTCACCCATAATTGTAAATGTAAGAGGCACTCCCCTTCCGCTGGCTCATCTGACTCTTCTGTTTGGATCTTTGCAGTTGCGATGGTGCCACTAAGTTCCACGTTAATTATCCTCTTTCCCATTTCTTTCTCTAAATCAGAGTCTAATCCATAGTGTGGATCTGGGGTTTTCATCTTTGGCAACAATGTTTAATTTAAGTGAAATTCATTAGTGTTGTGCCAATGGATTTTGTGGAACTCGCACTACTTGCCAGTGTCCTTTGATTTCTGGTTACCCTTCTTTTCTTGCAACTTGAGTTAGTTTCCATCAATTTTTCCATCCTTGCTCTGTAGTTTTTTTTGTGAGTTAAGGACACCTTTTCCATGCTTCTACTACTTTTGATTTGAAACCCAAACTCTCACTTATTCTGTTGCTTAAAATTTGATCGATCATGATAGTGTACTGATAAGTATCTCCCAATAATGAGATGTTCAAGAAATCCATCTATGTCTTAATGTACATGCGTGGGCCACTATGGTACTTTAGTACAAAGTGTTGTTTGGAGTCTCTAATAGCCATTTTTTAGCATAATGTATGGAATACATTAGAGGAAATTTCAATTTAAAATGGGCCTTCCAAAAATAATACAAATTCCATGTCATCATGTATTAGCCAATCAAAATGCTTTAAAATTCAAAAAGGGCGCACCTAAAAAAATTGGAGGGAAAAAATAAAAACTACTTTTTTGGATTGTATTTTCAACTTATCTCCTTGTAGGTTTATTCAAATTTCAAGAAAGAGGACTCATTGGATGCATAATTAAATTATGCATCCAACAAGTACCCATGTTGCATACTTTTAACAACATCCACACCATGAAAGATCGAAAATACATTAAAAAACGTGTTTCTAGTGAGAGAAAACACGTTTTTGAATGTATTTTCGATCTTTCATGGTGTGGATGTTGTTAAAAGTATGCAACATGGGTACTTGTTGGATGCATAATTTAATTATGTATCCAATGAGTCCATGGGTACTGTATTTTCAATCATTCATGGTGTGGATGTTATTAAAAGTATGCAACATGGGTACTCGTTGGATGCATAATTTAATTATGCATCCAACTCACTAGAAACACGTTTTTTAATGTATTTTAAATCTTTCATGGTGTGTATGTTATTAAAAGTATGCAACATGGGTACTCGTTGGATGCATAATTTAATTATGCATCCAACGAGTCCCACCACTTGAAATTTGAGTAAAACTACAAGGAGATAAGTCGAAAATACGATCCAAAAAAGTAGTTTTTTACTCTCTCTCTACTATAATTTTATTATTTTCTTATTATTTTCCTTAGGAGGCCCATTTTTTACCCAAATTTCCTCTAATGTATTGGTGAACTCCAACATCGCCTAGTCTCTCTCTTGGTGCAAAGTCATCCACCTACTGTACTGGTCATCATAGTTTTCAATATGGTAGAATTCCTCCTTGACATCATCAAAAAAAGATACCCAAGTGGGTTATGTCCTATGTATTTGAACCTAATCTCTTACATGCCTCTCAGAATAACATCCCCACCAATATTTGATCTGGGGAAAGGACTAAAGAAGCGTGAAGGTGAAATTTTCGCCATTGGAAAAATTTTGAACATGAAAGTAACCCTATACCAGATTTAACCATTTATATGAATCATATGCATCTCTCTGGCATTAAAACAATGGATTTTTTAAATTTAACTTGTACATTCAACAGAGTAACACCCCCGAAATAGCTACTTATTGAAGGTGCATCCTTAGTTGTCGGCATTCGTCGAAGGATTTGGGTGAAATTATCCAGTATCTCGTTCCTCTATCGCATGAGGGGTTTCTTGAGCAATAACTTAATAGGATCTCCTGCACTACCATCTCTCTTTTCTTCTCCCACCATTTGAGGCTTCTTGGGCCGATGAGGGTGGTTTTCCCCAATATCAACTAATTCAATACCGAACTATTGATACTCAAATCTCGTTGGGGACATGCACTGAGAAACAACAAGAGCATATTGTTCTAATACCACTGAACTAGATTATTTGGAGAATGAAATGAAGGCAATGATATAAGAAAAAAATACACATGAATATTTTGCAGAAAACACAGTAGTATGGTAAAACCCAAACTCTTTAAGGAATGGATTGGAAAAACAATATATACTATAAAGCAATACAAACTAGCTCTAGATGGTGGTAGATTATCTCTGAAAATAGATATGTCAGCTATGTTCATCTGCAAGAAATCAGTTACAATGAGGCTAGAAATAAATTGTTAACATAAAGAATAAATGAGAAAACCCTAAACATAAAAAAACGTAACCTCATGAGATGAAATGCCAAAAGGTTTATGGGCCCTAATGTGGTTAGTTGATACGTCAACTTCTTGAGGGAGAAAATTTTGCATACAATCTTTGTCTGGGGCACTTGGTATCCCATCATAAAGGTTTGGACGAGAAGGAATCTATGTTTTCATCCAATGAAATTCCCTTGGCGATCATTTGGGTGTTACTGTGGAAAAAAACCATCGTTTAGGGCCTCAAAATGGCCCCTAAAGATCAGGACTTGAAAAACCATAAAAAAACTGCTAAGCTGAAAAATGTGTCTTTAAGTTAATGGAATTGGTGGGTAGCCACCGATTTCCATCTGGATAATCCGTCCATGGTATCACCCCATTCAAGTTCATTCCCACGGATGTCTAGGATTAAGGAATGGAAGTAGCTTGATTAAATCCCCAACATTCAAAGGGGGAATCCCAATTATCTATTATGCATGAGGTTTTCCATCAATGATTGATATTAAATGTTAGGAATTTCTCAATGTATCCATGCCGTTCATGGGGGGGGATTTCTTTCTACCTCTCTGAGCATGAATAATAGACTCTCCTATGACCATATTTGCATGGATTTTCCCTAAAAATTCTCTATTACAATGGGATGGATACCTTGTTTGACCAGTGAGCCTAGTAATTGAAATAAATGTTTATACCTATTACGTTAACCTTGACTCAGTGAATGAGTCATTAATCTAATTGTGGTTTGGGTCAAAGAAAATGGTATTTGGTGGGAAATAGTATTTTGTGGCTAATGATATTTGGTGGCCCATGGTATTGGATTAAGGTATTGGATGTAATGAATCCTATAAATGGCTTGGCATAATCCATTTTAATGTGGCCTAGAGGTGAGCGGGTGAGCTCACTTGGCCCAATTTGGCCAATTTTGTCCAAGGATAATGAAGCTTCATTGTTGCTAGTTTTTCCCTTCATGGTTTTCCAGGGTATATTGTTGTCTCTTAAATGTGTTACTATGTGATTGTGATTATGATTGTTCTCTCATTATTATGTGTGCTTTTTTAAATCCTAAGAATTGGTATCAGAGCATGTGGTTGGTGATCCTTTAGGCCATATTTTTTGTACCTTCATTTTAATTAATTTGTTGTGGGGTGCATGATCAGTGGTAGCCAACACCCTAGTATTTTTTGGTTCTTGGTTAGAATGTGATTTCCCTGGGTGCTTATAAGCACGAAAAAATAAAAATCATTGTATCCCTCTTATGTGCAAAGAAGGATTGTGGCATAAAGTTGTGGAATGAACCACTGGGATAGGTATGAAGGTGGAAGGTGTACTTGTAGCCTAGCTTGAAGTGGAATCAGAGAGGTTGATTCTTCGATTGTGGGAAGAATGTGAGATGGTTTAATCTCAGTTTTGGGACCAAGATTGATGAGCCATGTAGCCGAGGAGAATTTCTAGAGAATTGGAAATTACAACATCTTAGGACCCATGTAATCTGGTACATGGATTCTTTTTATATGGATTTCAATGATAGGTTTGAAGGTACAAAACGAGGCATGGAGGATGACAAGCACATAAAAGTGAGAGGATGTAGCAATAGATGGTGATGGTAAATTCACCATGAGACACATGAACAAAAAAAAAATATTATTATAATGGAGTTAAAAATTGTATTACATGTAAATGGGAATATGACTATAAGACCTAGTTAGGAATGCGTACCCCTAGTAACTCACTCGTAAATTCATGTAGAACAAGGTGATAAGGGGGGCATGTGAGATTCCTTGTTAAAA
Organism: Larix kaempferi; assembly: GCA_027924585.1. Lineage (NCBI taxonomy): Eukaryota > Viridiplantae > Streptophyta > Pinopsida > Pinales > Pinaceae > Larix > Larix kaempferi. The sequence continues at coordinate 11,211,426 of BSBM01000756.1, forward strand.
ATTTGAGAGAGGTTGGTCATTACTCCAATTCAAGTTTAAAGGGGATATTTTTAGGTTAACCTTTACTAAGTGAATGAGTCATTGAGCTAATCATGGTTTGGGTCAAATAAAATGGTATTTGGTGGGAAATAGCATTTCATGTCCCATGGTATTTGGTGGACCATGGTATTGGCCGAAGGTATTACATGTAATGAACCCTATAAAGGGCTTGGCATACTCCATTGTAATGTGGCCTAAAGGTGAGCAGGTGGGCTCACTTGGCCCTGTTTGGCTGATTTTGGTCAAGGATAATGAAGCTTCCCATTTGATTGTGATTATGAATGTTATCTCATTATTATGTATGCTCCTTTAAATCCTAAGAATACCATCCCTTGCCTATACTTACTCACGAGAGAGAATCCCCATTTATTTCAATGGTGTTTTGTCAAGAATGAAGAAGGGACATGATTATTTGTTTATGGTAGTTGATGGTTTTAGTAATATGTGCATTCTCATACCTTGTAAAAATATCATCAAGGGACAAGATGCAATAAAGATGTTCTTTCAACAGTTTCGGGTGCACTTTGGGATACCAAAGAGCACCACCTTAGACATGGATATGAAATTTCTTGATGTCTTTTAGACTACACTTTGGGAGAAGATGAATACTATATTGACCATGTCTACAACTTTCCAGAAATAGACAAATGTGTTGGAAAATTCAACATTCATTCATGTTTTGAGGGGTTACATTTAAAATCATCCAAGGACCTAGGACTAAAATTTTATTTATATATTTAGTACTCTTATAACATAGTAGTCCATACTTGTACCACTAAGTTACTTTTCGAAACTTGCTTTGGCTATTTGTCACCTTCACCCTTAGATGTTCTTTATGGAAAATAAGGAATGAGGGAGTGCTAAAATGTTTGCTCATGAGGTTCGACAGATCCATTTGCAATTATAAGAGACATTAAAGAAGTCACAAAAAAAGTATAATGTCGAGCATGATCAACATAGAATTGTGAAAGTATTCAAGGTGAAAGAAAAAGTATTATTGCATTTGAACAAAGAAAGGCTATAGGTTCATAATAAGAAGATCAAGGATCTATAATATGATTGTCTGAAGTGTTGGAGAAGATGGGTGATAATTTCTATAGACTTAATCAACCCCCAAATATGCACATTTACTAGCCATTGAATTTGGAATCCAAAATTCTATGAGCCTTCCATGTTGGAACAAGAATTAGATGGGGAAGTTGTACCTATTATAGAGGACTTAGCACCAAAATTTTATGTAGAGTTAGTTGAAGAAGTCAAGAACAAATAGATATGCACAATATAAAATATAGCATGGGTTTAATGGACAACTTCTAGGTAAGGCCAAATGGTACTCTAGGAAGAAAGTAGAGGACAAAGTTCCTCAACTCATTCAGTAAAATCTTGTGGGGACCAAAAGCCCTACCAAATGGGGAGGTACGGTCTAATATGGACCATTATATTATTTTTCATATATTTGGTACATTCAAGGTGGAAATGTGGAGTTATTTGCTTGTAGGTCCATTTTATGGATAGGTCCCTCTTGTTTTATTTGGAGACAATATTCCAAAGCCCATTTGAGACCTTAAATACCAACGATTTTTAGGGTCAAACATTGTGAGATTAGCTCCAAGCCTCTACATTGTTCTACACATCAATATTTTTCCAATGGTGAAAAAATCACCTCAACTGGAGTTTGTATGCAAAATGTATGCCTCCTAAGAATTAAATATATTATTGACCATCATGATAATGAGTGGATGTCAAATCATTTCCCATTAGTCACACATCTGAAGAAATTCACAGGCGGACTTGCAAGAAGATTCAAGAGGGTCCGAAACCCTAAGATTATCGGAGCTCAGGCATGCAAAATCCCTAAGCCTAACCATAGACAACTATCAAGCTATGTCAAATATTGGACCACTAAGAAAAGAGAGGACACCATTCTTATTGTATTGTATACGTTCCCTAGATAAACATAGAATTTGGGATACTTGGTTCTTCATTTCACTTTATTTCAGCATTAAATGGGTTTCATTAAATCTGCATTTTGAAATAAAACAACAGATAATAAAAAATTGTGAAATATTAAAAATTCTCTTATACAAAATATTCCTATAGAATATCCACTACAATTTTTAGACACTTTTAGACTTGATGTTGACATATGTATAAACAGGAGTGTTAAGAAATTTTTGTAGTTCATATGATTTGTACTTTTTTATTTCTTCCTCAAATAACAAAAATAACAAAAGTACCTTTTTTTTTTCCAAAAAAAATAGCCATGGTATTTTGATTGTTTCAGCTAAATAAAATCTAAACTTTTAAGGCTGCTATTTCTTCCAAAATTAACAAATATTTTATCGTACTTTGTTAAAACTTTTCCTTGCAACAAATTTTGGCACAGTTCGCTCCAGTTGTGTGGAAAACAAAAGCTGTATGTAGATTTATACAAGGTGTTATAAGAACCGAGCTGTATGTAGATTTATACAAGGTGTTATCAGAACCGAGCTGAAGATCAATATTCATAACATGAGCGTGTTTCATAACATACACTAACTTATATATACCCTTGAAAATACATAAGAATATAAATATTCACTAACTTGTATATATATATGGAACTCCAGACTTTTCGAAGGTTTCAACTACTTCCAATTAGATTTAGCGTCTTTCACTCCGAGTGCCCAAGGAAGGAAGCAAGATACTGCTAGAAATGTTCTCGTACTCACAGATTATCAAATGCTTCCACTTTCCACCGTTACAGTTAGAAGTGGGCTATGAATGTTTGGGCGTCCGCAGACATTTCCTGGTCGAGGAGCGCGGAGTCGGAGTCGGAGTCGGTGTCGATGTTGGGGTCGGTGTCGGTGTCGGTGGCAGGCAGAAATGGAGGTCGTGAAACAAATTGCAGGGCCTCCCATGTCAATCCGTGGAAGAAAGCATGGTTCTTCACATCGGTGGCTCACATGGAGGATCCCAGTCTCTTAGAAGGTTCCTTCACCAACAGTTTTTTGATTAGGTCTTTGAGTGGAGACCATGAGCCTGTTATGTGAGGATCTTTGCACATAATGTTGAAAAATGTCTCCTTTCTGCTGGAGCCACTGAAGGGAGTCTTCCCATATACCATCTCATACACAAATATTCCCAGCGACCACCAATCAACTGGAAAGGCATGACCCGTGCACCACAGAACTTCGGGTGCAATGTACTCTGTTGTGCCTACGAACGAATGGGACTTTAGGGTTCCTTCAACTTCACCATCCGTACTAGTAGATCTGGACGACCTCTCCTCATCTGAATCGGAATTGTAACTGTCAGACTCATGTTCTGATCTGGGTTGATTACCATACGACGAGACGCGAAGGGAGAGATCGAAATCAGTAAGCATAATGTGACCGTTATCTTGGACCAATATATTCTCTGGCTTCAGATCTCTATGCACTATCCCTTGCTCATGCAGATACTCCAGTGCCAGTACCACTTCGGCCGCATAAAACCTGAGGCATAATAACAGCCATGTTGAAAAAATTGTAACATTGAATTCTAAACCCCATCAAATTATCAGTTAACCTTTTTCCAAACCTATTCAATGATTGAGATTTAATAGATAGATCTATTAAATTATCGGTTCTTAATACTTTATAGATATATCTATGCGGAGGAAACCCACCAGTGGTCTCACGTTAGCGCAGATTCGGAGAGAATTCTGTTGGGCTGTGAGTACCTGAAAAGGTTCATATCTCCTCCTGAGCAATATTTCATTGCAAGAAACATTTGGTTTTCGAACTCGAAGTGAGTGAAAAGAGAAGGGAGGAATGGATGATCGATGATGGAAAGGATGTCCTTCTCCTTCGCAGCCATGCTACAGGTCTCCTTCTTCCTAACAACATCATTGTTCTTCACCCTCACAGCAAAAGCTCAGTTGCTACAGTGCTCAGCAGCAAGGAATACTGAACTCATATGGCCTTCCCCAAGCCTTTTCACAACACTGAAGCCCTCCAAAGGATTCAACCGCTCGTTCCTCCTCTCATGGTGTTTACGGATTACAATCTCCCCGGCTTTGCACGAATCGCTAGTCTTTCCAGCAGTATGATCCTCTCGATCATCAGATGACGGCTTGAGTGCAGCCATGCTTTCTTCCTTACTCATCTCCTTCCCCATCCTCGATGTTAACAACTACTATGAGTCTCTCCGATAATCCGTGAAAAGAAGCGGAAGATCAGTATATATTTATAACTGATTATAGAAGAAAGAGGAAAAGATGAAACGGCTACCAAACCAAACAGACAGATATAATGGAGGGATTACGACCATGATGACATAGTCCTGTTGCCCCACCAAACAGACAGATATAATGGAGGGATTACGACCATGATGACATATTCCTGTTGCCCTACTGTACTATGTTATGTTGTGATGAATTTAAGTCGAGATGAATTTAATGTATTTATCTTATTACATAGCTTTTCTTTTAACATTTTATGTGGTCCAAAAGAGTATCACTTTAGCTTTTCTTTTCACATTTTATATGGTCTAAGATAGTAACATTTTGTATTTTGATAGAGTATGGTTTGAGCTAAATATTAGAACCCAAAATCTAGTGAGTGTTTGGGTCAAGATTTGGTTAAAATTGTTCGATTACTAGAATTGTATAATGAGAGTGTGTCAGGGATGTTGAATCCATTCCTGCAATCAAAATTGCAATCTTAGCAACTGAAATTGCAATTTGAGCAATTTCTCCATTGTTGGATTCTAGTGAAAACCATGAGAGAAGGTGCAAATCGTATAGAGATTAACTTACTCCATAAAGTATTCAAACATAGTATATATGTGTGTGAATGTGTGCATGCATGCGAGTGTGTGCATGTACATACACCTCCCTATTAAGGTAATTTTTTTTTTTTTTTTTTAAAGCTAGTAATGTATTAAAATCAAGACCTTAGAGATACATTTGTGGATACATTTGCACAGGTTGCAGTTAGTACCTGAAATAGTAAAAAAACTGAATCATGAGAATCACTACATGTAGACCTAATGGACATAAAGCTCGAATAGTTGTAAATTAAACTTGGCCATGAAGCAAGAACATCAAGAGGATCAAGCATCATCATAGATAGTGATAGGTGGGGTCACCTTCAAACTTGCAAACTTACACCTCTTCTCATAACTTTATTTCCTGCAGAAGATAAGACCTTCCTTGTTCCTAGGATCCATATGTCTACAAAATATCATGCTTCTCAATTCGCAAGACAAAACATTCATTTTGGAGTCCAAGTCCATCTAAGATTTGGCCAACTAGCACAACCAATCTTCATTGTGGTTGATTCCTTCAACTAAATTAGCACCATGGTTGTTCGAAAGATTACGCTCTGCACTCTCGATGAGAGCATGACCAAGAAGAGTCTTGGTATACCAAAGGAGTACGATGGTCTTCACATAACGAGTCTCCCTTGATAGCAATGAGTTAGGGTCATCCAGCAACCTTCCTAAATTTGAGACCAAATGTTCTAGTTTAGGATAGTCATAATTTCTATGCACCCAAACCTCTATATTCTATAGATGGAACTTCACGAAGGACTGTGCCTTGGCTTTCTTTTGCTCATCGAGCACACAGGGCATAGGGGAGCACCAAAATCCAGTAGGGAGCTTGCACTCAATCCTCTTGACCTTGGCCATAGGTAACCCATACATCGAAATAGAGAGAATAAGAGGAGAACAATACAAAGTAGTAGGAGAGCACCTTAAAAACAAGCCGCGAGACACATCTAAGTGTGCTTTGAAATGAGGCATCTGCTACTTCTGGCCACAATTAGGAGAGCAGGTCACTTCCTTCTGCATGAGTAATGGCCAAACATCTGCATAGAACCCATGGTATGAAAGCAAAAATAGGAGATGTGGTTTCCATCATGGACAATAGAGTTGTGAGTGATAGCTAATGCAACCTATACAGTCATTCAAGGGGAAAGTACCTTCGACAAATAACCAAAATATTCCCAACCATCAATCACCTTGCTATAAAACCTTTGATGTCACATACCTAGTGACCTCACAATGACTTTGGGAACCTCGGTACTGAAATATGCTAGTTGAATTTGCCTCTGATATGCAATTTTATTCTTCTAATGATTTCAATTATACATTTATAGCAGAATAATTATTTGTATAATTACTCATAAACCACATATAATTGTTTCCATAAGAATGCATTTGCATAGCCATTATTTCGGTTCCATAATTCATATGATGGCATTGAGTAATATAATCAGAAATAAATACCATACATTTTATTCACGTAATGAACTTATATGAAGTATGGTCAACTCATTGCAAACCAAGGATGTTCCTCCCAGTTGTAGGCTCTGTCAAGCCATATCTTTCTTTGACATAGCCACCCCCGAGATGGGCTACCCATCCATAAGAAGGTCCCCAATTTATGCTAAAGCTACCCAATCGTATATGCTCGGTCTGGCTCCAATTCCCTATTCTGGTGATGGTATTACAACCATTGACAGTTTAGATCAGAGAACAATGATGGTTTTTCCACGGAAGAATGATGAAACAATTGTCTAGTAGTCAAATGGGTGTCTCTTATAGGAAGGAATGAATGGAATTATGGGCTAGCTCTCTCTTTTTATCTGCATGGTTGAGACGAGCCAAGTGATACCAAGGTTGATAGGAACTAGCCACTTGGCATCCATGCGGTTGGACACTTTTCCCTTTTTCTAAGGAGAGTTGGACAAGTGGCATATTTGGAATTTGACGTGTTTTCCCCCTCTAATCCCTAGGTTTAAGATGATCATCTCCCCCTTGTGGAAGGATAGCCCTGTGTCTCATCATTGTCCTTCTTGGTCTGCAGTAGTCATGTGCTTTGTATTAAATATAAAATGTACATAATTACATCATTCATGTCTCGCTTCTAGCCATATAATCCATATTTACATTATTATATTCTGGGCATGTTACACTTGAGCTATACTACCACCACATGTAGGTAAGCTTGATCGTTGTGTCGGCTTTGATGACATCATTCATGACACAAAACCAACAAGTGGCACCCAATGCAGGAAGTCATGGGTGGTCATGTCTTACACACTAAGGTTGAGACACTCGCCTCTAAATGAAAGTGAAGGAGGGACCAAGTGCGAGCTATTTTAAGATAATGTTATTTATATATGAATGATTGTTTTTATTTGTATCCCTTATATTATAAGGGTAGGTAATATTTCTTCTATTTTTTTTATGGGTTTTATGTTTAGTGGCGAGAAGTCATTCTTATTTTAAAAATTTTAATGTTTACTTCGTTATGATAAAATATTTTTTTAGGTTTTAAGTTGAATTTAATTATTTTATTTGTTTGTATAATTTTTCTTTAATTTTAAATATAAATATAGTAATGATTTTTTTAAGTAAAACGGATATGTATTTCTTTAAAAAAGAAATGTGAGGTTGGGCTAGTGCCTAATCAACCATTTTACAAAAAGTTCTAAGTGAAACCTGCCTGTAATTCAGTCTTCTTACAGAAAATTCAGTTCCTGGGACAACAACCCTCGAAGACACACAGAGTGCTTCCAAAAAGCTCTTTTATTGAATTGGATGGAACGTGTTGGGATCTCCGTTCAAACTGAAACTTCCCTGAGACAGAAGGAAGCCCAGATTTTCCATGGAGTCTGCCTTCTTGTTTAATTCCCGGAGTATATGGTATGATGAAACCTTGTCAAATTCTTGCATTACAAACCGAAGTCGCTGCAAAGTTTTGTTCAAAGAAGGATAGCTGAAATGGTCTTCGGAGTTTAAGATCTTTATCAGTATTTATGAGTCTCCGAATATTTGAAGTTCCTTGCGGCCAAAATCCTACGTGAGATGACACGAATTTAGGAGACTAGAGATTTCTGCTTGGTTGTTCGAGCTTTTCCATAAGCCCCCAGTTGAATCGATTCTCTTGCAATCTGTCAAGAGAAAGGATCAAATCCCCTGTGCCTGCGATCCCTGGGTTCCCCTTGGACGCACCGTCGAAAAAGATCGTAGCTTTGGATTTCCTCTGCCAACACGAGATGAACTCATGTTTAGTTAAATGCAAACGCCAGTGCAAGATAGTAAGAGTATTTCTCAGGGCCTCCTTCCTCTCCACGGGCGAGCAGGTGCTCAACCACAATGAATCTTCTGGGTATAGTGAGGGATCAAGAGCGTGCTTCCCTACTGATTCCAGCAAGATTTCCTTCGCTTTGGATGCCACCATCACTAGGGTTGAGGGACTATTGTTAAAAACCCAGTCATTCCTGGCCAACCAGATTTTCCACCAAAGGTATTTTGGAAAAGCTTTCCATATTTTGCTCCAAATTGAGTTTTGAACATATTTCCAGGGTAGTGAGATTTACAGGAAGTGTAGAGATGGACAACAGTTTTTTGTGAATGGACAAATACACGCAGGCCATGAAGAGCAAGCTCCCATACTGATTGGGTGAAAGCACAGTAAACAAAAAGGCGATATGAAGTTTCAGAGGCTGAATTGCATAGACATCATATGTACGGTCCAAGGAACCCTCATTTGTTCATATTTTCTCATGTCAAAGCTTTTTTATGCATAAGAATCCAGGTGAAGAAGTTCACCTTGGGAAGGTCATAGTAACTCTAGACTGATTTCCAAAGCACAGGAGAATGTAAAGGGACTTAAGTGAATTGAAGAGAATGGAAGCCTTGCGATGCTGTATATGTGTCGATCTTTCCCCATCCCCACTTATCCTTGAGGGAGCGATGGACAGGGGCTAAGCCCGACAAATCCATTATTAGCATATTCTTTTGAGGTAGAAGGAATTCGGGCACTTCCGGTAGTGTCGACGTTGTCCAATTTCCTTTCCTATCCAATGAGAAAATGTGAGCAAGCCTAAGGAATACTTTATTGACAAGCCAAAGCCTGATCTCAGTGAGTAACTCTTTGGAGGCTAGAGGGGGATTCCCTTGAATTTTATCTTCCCACATAAGAGTTTTCGAACCATTTAGAGGAAATTCTATAGAGGTGATGTTGTAAAAGGTCTAGTCCTCTTTGGCATAAATTCCATGTTATTGTTCCTTTAGGAGTGTTTTATGTCGTCATATTTCTTTGAGAGCCTCCCTTAAGGTATTTATTCCACAGAATCTGAGTCACCAGATGACTTGTGTCTACATATAGTTGCCACAAAAGTTTCCCTCCCAAAGCCAAGTTGGCCAGTCCAGGATCACGGATCTGTAGACCATCTTCCAAAACTGGTCTTTTAATTATATCCCAACTTACAAGATGTATTTTGTCCTGGTTTCCTTTGCCTCCTTTCTAGAGGAAGTCACAAAGTAACTTGGAAATATGATCCATTATTGACTTGGGGGAGAGGAAGAGGGAGGAATGAAATATAGTTAGAGCTGAGAGGACTGCCTTTATCAGAATGAGCTTCCTAGCTTGTGTTAGCCATTGGACTCCCCAAGAAACTATTTTTGTTTTTATCTTACTTAAGACTTCGTTCCAGAGAGAAGGAATGTTTGGTCCCAAAGTTAATGGTAGGCCTAGATATTTGATCTTATCCCAGCTATCAAATCCAATAAATCCCATGGAGTGAGATATACAAAGAATTGTTGGATGATCTATATTCCAATCATATATAACACTTTTCCTTTTGTTGATCAATGCTCCCGAGATTAGGAAAAAAAATTGTAGAATTTCATTGAAGGCCCTTGCTATCTTGAGGGAGGCCTCACCCAAAAGGAGAGAATCATCCGCAAAGAGGGAATGGCTTAGAGGGTCCACTCCTTTTTTTTCGTTGATTCCTGGGATAGTCCGAGCTTCTTTTTCAGCCGAAATCTTTCTGCTTAGGGTTTAAACCATCAGGATATATAGGAAAGGCGAAAGAGGGCACCCTTGACGGAGTCCTCATGTTGCTTGGAAGAAATTTTTTGGTCGGCCATTTACAAGGGGCGCTATCCAAGGTATTTGATCAAGCTAACAAATTCAGGGATGAATCCAAAAGTGAGCAGGACTTTGTAGAGGAAGGAGAGCTTAACCCGGTCAATGGAATTTTCCATATCTAGTTTGATGAGCATTCCTTTCTCCTTTCTCTAATTGCTGGAATGTAAGGATTCTTGCACTTGAATCACATTATCAAGGATGTGCCTTCCTTTTACAAAACCTCCCTGGAGAGGGGAAATATGTTTCCCTAATAAACGCTTGAGCCTATTTTCTAAAATTTTAGCAAGCAATTTGTGCGAGGTAGTGTAGAGCGAGATAGGCCTAAACCTATCAAAAGTCTCAGGATTGACTTCTTTTCGGATTATATATAGGAAGGTGGAATTGGTGCATCCTCCCACTTTGGATTTTTTCTTGAAATATTTTACCATGTGAAGAATATATGGTCTTATTACACTCCAACATGCTCTTTAAAAATGCATTGAGAACCCGTCAGGACCAGGGGATTTATCCGGCTCTGTTGACCAAATGACATCCACTATCTCTTTTTCTGTGAAAGGCTTCATTAATTGACCATTTATCTCTGTAGTGACAAGAGATGGGATATTTTTCAGAAAATCTGCAGCCACTTCCCCATCATTTAATCCATCCTCCCTAAACAGTTGTTGAAAATGCATTTCAGTATCCTATTTTATTTGAGCGAAGCCCCTTAAAAATGTCCTCCTCCCGAGAGGATATTTCCTAGATGTGGTTTCGTGAAATTTTGGCTCTTCATTGTGGATGAAAGAAGGAAGTATTTCAATCACTCGCTTTTAGCCAGAGGCTGCGAGACTTGAGTCTTTAATAATCCTCTTCCTAAAAGAAATAAATAAAGGAGTTTATCTGAGCTTTCTGCTCGTTAGCCAATCCTAACTGAATCTCTGCTAAAATTTGTACTGTCTCTTTTCTGTTGTTTGTAGGAGTTGTAAGTGATTTTTTGGCCCAACTTTTCAAGGCTAGCTTAGTGATTTTGAGCTTCTACTCCCAAACATAGCTGGGAGATCCTACTACAGGAAGGGACCAGACCTATGTAACTGTTTCCAAGAATCCATCTTGCTCGATAAAAAGAGGGCCGAATCGAAACGGGATAGGACCAATATCTTCCTCTTCTTCCAACAACAAAGAGATGGGTTTGTGGTCTGAGGTAAGCTTTGGTATAATTTTTGAAGAGATTATTCTTTTTTCCTTCAACAAGGAGCTTGTTAGAATTTTGATAATTTCATTCAAGGATCTTACTAAGAGAATAACATGCACAACATAACAATCATAGACACAAGAGACACAATGTTTCCTCGGGGAAAAAAAATAAGGTGAAAAACCCCGCAACTTCCTCAGAGATAGAATAAGCACCAATACAAGTATCACAAAGATGAAACCCCGAAAGATAGATGTCTTCAACAGCTACTCCTCCTCCACTTGTGTGCACTCCTCTCTCTCAACTATGCACGTTGGATGAGTGTGTGAATGAGAAAATAGAGTGGTGCAACCACTGTATTTATACTTTAACTTAACCTTCCTTTTACCCTAACTAGGTCGATTCCCTAAGGGAGTCTAATAACCCTTCCACTTAACTCATACAGGGCTGATCCCTCTAAGGTGGTCTAATAACCCATCAAATATAAGTTACGACACTTACAATATAACTTGAGACACTTGCAAATACAAATGACGACACTTCCAATCCGAGGAACAATACATCTCCGTTGGGGATACAATAAAGTACAAATGTAATACATACAATATACAAGTGAATATCTTCTGAAGTTACAAATACATCAACACTCCCTCTTAACTAGGAAGGTATTCTCTTGACACAGGTCATCAATACATATAGGCACACGTCTTCAATACTGGAGTTGGATCATCATCACTGGATCACTGGAGCATCATCGTCACTGTTGTTGTACTCATCATCTCGATCACTAGTGCTATCTCTCAATTCTACTCATCATAGGAAGTTCTACAGATCCAACCCTTTTTCATGTTGGATGTAGGCCTAGCCTCCATGTAGGTATTCATCATCTTTGCGAGCATCCTATCCGGTGGAATCTTAGGACTGATTATGTGCATCTGCAAAACCTCGAAAGAGCATCCCAGGACTGATTATGAGCTACTACTCAATCTATAAGATCTCCCAGGGACCTATTATATGCAGACTCGCAAAACCTCGAAAGAGCATCCCAGGACTGATTACGAGCTTACTGCTCAACCTATAGGCTCTCCCATGGACGTATTACATGCGAACAAGCAAAACCTCGAAAGAGCATCCCAGGACTGATTACGAGCTTACTGCTAAACCTATAGGATCTCCTAGGGACCTATTACATGCTATCAGGAAAAACCTCAAAAGAGAAACCCAGGACTGATTATGAGCTTACTGCTCAACCTGTAGGATCTCCAAGAGACCTATTACATGCCACTGCACAACCTGCAACATATCCATGGCCACAGAGTATCATACGGATACTCATGATCATACTGATAATCCTCGCATGGATCATCATGTGGATGCTCATGATCATGTGGATCATCATCATAGAGAACATCATATGGATGTTCATGGTGGAGCATCGTCCGGATGCTCATCACACAACACTTACATCCACAGCCATGGGAAGGATCCTCCTACCACCATTCTTGGAAGGGCTCCTGCATCTGTGTCCCGTCACTTCCTCCTGGAAGTATCTTCAATCTGAAGAACACCAAGCCTCTCTTTGAAGTACTCGAACTTCACCCTAGCTAGTGGCTTCATCCATCGCAACATACAGGAGCTTCACTACTCCTTTCTGCACCATATCCCTGATATAGTGATACTTGATCTCGATATGCTTTGACTTGTCATGGAACACCAGGTTCTCGGACAACTTCACATAACTCTGGTTGTCATAGAAGATACAAGTAGCATCCAACTAGAGATCAAACAAACTAGATAGTAGCTTTCCTAGCCATACTGCCTCACAACTAGTCGAACAAGCTAAGGCATACTCTGCTTCAGATGTACTCAGTGCTATGCAGAATTGCTTCCTGCTAAACCAAGAGATCACCCCAGATCCCATACCGAAGCAGCACGCCGAGGTGCTCTTCCTATCTGCAGCACTGCCTATCCAATCTGAATCAACATAACCCTTAAGTTTAATCTTTTGACTTGCATCATACTTGAGCCCATAATTAACTGTACCCTTCAGGTACCTCAGAATATGCTTTATAACAATCAAGTGAACATGTCTAGGATCTGCCAGGAACAGGCTCAAAGTGTTCACAGCAAAGCAAATATCTGGTCTTGTGTTCGTCAGGTACATCAAGGACCCAATCATCTAACGATACATCATGGCATCAATCGAATCTGATGAAGCATCACTCAATAGCTTCAGATTCGATGCCATAGGTGTGGCCATGGCCTGGCAGTTCATCATCCCGAATCGCTTCAGGATCTCTACTCCATACTTCCATTGTCCAAGGAAGATTCTATATGCACTCTGCCACACCTCCATACCTAGAAAGTAATGCATCATACCCAAGTCCTTCATCTCAAACTCGGTAGCAAGCTTCCTCTTCGTATCAGCAATCAACCCAATCTCACCTGTCACAAATAGGTCATCTACATACAGTAGGAGTATCATGAGATTTCCTTCCTCAACCTTGTAGTAAAGGTTGGAATCCGATTTACTCTTGGTAAAACCCAAACTAGTCAAGAAGCTGTCAATCCTGCTGTACCATGTATTGGGTGCTTATTTCAAACCGTACAAGGATTTCTTCAATTTGCACACATGTGACTCCTTGTCATGTGTCTCAAATATGAGTGGCTGCTCCACATATACTTCCTCTTCGACTACACCATTCAAGAAAGGCTATCTTGACATCCATCTTGTGTATCTTCCAATTCATCACTGCAGCTAGAGCAAGTATTGTTCTAATGGAAGTGTATATGTCTACAGGTGCAAAAGTTTCTTCATAATCTATCCCTTCTTTCTGGGAAAAGCCATGAGCCACAATCCTCGCCTTGTATTTCTCTATGCTACCATCTGCAGCATGCTTGATCTTGTAGATCCACTTGGAAGTCACAACAGACTTCCCTTCTGGTCTTGGGACCACATCCCATACATCATTCTTCATGATCGACTAGTATTCCTCGACCATGGCCTCCTTCCATTCTTTCTTTTATGCCGCTTCTTCATAACTGGAAGTTTCTTTGTTCATTATGTCACATAGTAAGGCAACATAGCTGGTGTGTGACCTTGTCCTTTTTCTTTCTCTGTGTTCCTCCTCTAGAACACTATACCTCTCTGCATCTTGGATGAGCTCTCTTTCCCATGTTGGTTTTCTCTTGTGAGAGTTCTTCTCACGAGGTGGATCTACGGGCTCTTGTGGATCTTCTATTTCATGATCCTCTTCTGGAATTGCTTCGTTCATGGTGGTGTCTTGTATTCTGGGTACTCTTGGTTCTTCATTGTCTTCAACAGGTGGTTTCCTGGATTTGATGTATGCTGGGTCTTCATCAAAATTCACATCCCTGCTGATGTCAATCTTCTTGAACCCTGGAAAGTAGATTTTGTATGCTTTTGAATTTTCACTATAACTCACGAATATACCCTTCTTTCCTGAAGGATCTAGCTTTGTCCTCTTTTCTCTTGGAACATGTGTATATACTGGATAGCCAAATATCCTGAGATGTTTAACTTCTGGTTTCTCACAGGAGAAAGCTTCTTCTGGTGTCTTGTTGTAAAGTATCCTGTGAGATGTTATGTTATGTACATATACATCTCACCTTGTTACTTCTTCCCATAGATGCATAGGAAGATCTTGGTCATTAAGCATTTCCCGTGCTGCTTCCATGATAGTTTTATTTTTCTTTTCTACAACTCCATTTTGTTGTGGATTGTAAGGAGTGGTCAACTCCCTCTTAATCCCTGAATCACTGGATATATTTTTGAAGCCAGCTAAAGTGAAATCTCCACCATTGTCGGATCTAAAAGTCTTGATCTTCTTTTCAGTGTGGTTTTCTATGAAGGCTTCGAATTCCTTGAATTTGTTGAATACTGATACAAACCGTTACACCAAAACCCCGAGGTGTTAGTGAAGGCCTTCCATTAGGATCTTAACATTCCACCACGCTCTGCATTCCAGAGTCTGGGCTAGATGTGCGCCCATACGGTGGTGTCCCCTTTGCGCTATACGAGCCTCGGGCGAACACTGCAATGCCGACGTTTCCACCCGCTCTGTGACTTGAACCTGGGTGGAGGCTCTGATAAATGGTACGAACCGTTACACCAAAACCTCGAGATGTTAGTGAAGGCCTCCCACTAGGATCTTAACATCCCACCACACTCTGCAGTCCAGACTCTGGGCTAGATGTGCGCTCGTACGGTGGTGTCCCCTTTGCGCCGTACGAGCCCCAGGCAAACACTACAATGCCGACGTTTCCACCCGCTC
This sequence comes from Larix kaempferi, assembly GCA_027924585.1. Lineage (NCBI taxonomy): Eukaryota > Viridiplantae > Streptophyta > Pinopsida > Pinales > Pinaceae > Larix > Larix kaempferi. Next base: position 11,226,841 of record BSBM01000756.1, read on the forward strand.
TGTGACTTGAACGTTGGTGGAGGCTCTGATACCAAATGGTACGAACCGTTACACCAAAACCTCGAGATGTTAGTGAAGGCCTCCCACTAGGATCTTAATAGATCTTTGTTCTTCCAGAAATAAATCCAAGTCTTCCTAGAGAAATCATCAATGAATGAAACATAATATACATACCCACTGAGAGAACTGGATGACATTGGAACACATACATCGGAGTGTTAGGAACCCATGTCAACCCTTCTATTTACTTTTTTAGTGTATTGTTGTTGGATGCATATGCTTTGTAAGTCGTCCCATAGTATTTGTTGATCCATAGTTTGTATTATTGTTGTTGGACGCATATGCTTTGTAAGTTGTCCCGTAGTAATTGTTGATCCATATTTTGTATTGGCCCATGGTTTGTATTGACACATGGTATTGACCCATGGTATTGGCACCTAGACTTAGTATCTAAGTTTGTGTTGAGACCAATGAGAGTACCGTGAAGTTATTTGTATTGAGCTTGCTCAAAGGAGGTTGCCCCTTTGAAGTGGCCTGCGATCAATATAAAAGTGATTCTGAGTTCTGTTATTTCTGTTATTTCATGTATTTTCATTAATTAATTATTCCAGGTTCTTCACATTTAGTATCAGAGCACTTTCTTGGGCTCACTGGGTGAAATTTCCGGCAAATTTTTTTTTCGCATCTGTTGCAGCTTCCGATCTGGGAATAATCCCTATCCACTTAACTGTGGGAAGTACTTGGGCATAAGCCCTAAAACTCATTGTGAGGAGTACCACAGGAACCCCAAAGTAGCTGTTCCATTGAGAGGACCTGCCAACGAAAAGGGCCATGACCCTACCTGATTGAATAGTTCCCACCTGTGAGGTAAACCAAGAGCTTTCGTTTGTGGCAAAGCGGTTATCAATTTTACCTGAGCCATGAAGTGAAGGGTATTGCCCCAATACGCAAGCCGTCAAATAGCATTGGTGGCCGAGTGAAACCCCTGAATTCTTAGGAAGCCGCACATACCTGGGGTCCATATCTATTTTCAGTTGAACTATTGTCGATCACTGCTGTACCGTTTCAAATCCATTATGAAAGTCGTTCTAGATCCAGTCGTTCCAGATCTAGTCAACCCCGCTTCAGATCCCTCTGTTTCCGATCACTTCCGCTTCAGATCACTCTGTTTCCCTTGAAACTTCCCTAACACCCCGGTAATCCCATTCTGCATATTTCATTCCTCAGGACCCTATCCCAAATTCCACTTCCCAAGACCCAAAATCTCACATTTATCTATTTTTAGGGTTTGCCATAACTTCTTTGATTTTCACCCAATCGCCTTCAAATTTTACCATAGTGTTCATTTTCTAATTCTGCTTCTTTGTCCCTCTCTGCCAAATTTTCTCATTCTGTCACCCTGCTTCTTAAATCCCCCTTTTCTGCTTCCCTGTCCTTTCGACAGTGTCCAAAACCTAGTCGAACCCCAATTACCCATCAAAGTTTTTCCCAAATCCAAATTTCTCTTTACTACATCCGCTTCCGTTTTTGTTTTTCTACCAATTCCCCCCCCCCAAAAAAAAACCTGGTTATGGTTGTTACCCGCGTAGGAGAAAACACCATGGAGGAAGCACTTGCGGACATTCAAACCAAACTCCAAGATCTGGAGGAAAAATTTCTCTGTGTCCATCTTCAGCATTCTGCCATGAACAATACCCGACAGCAAGAATCTTTTGTAGCCAATGGGTTCTCTTCTTCCAGGAATTTCCGTGGTCCGAAGCTTGAATTTCCTTGCTTCAATGGTATTGATTTGACTAGATGGATCTATCGTGCAGAACAATATTTTAGCCTGCATGATACTTTTGATGTCCAAAAAGTTCCACTTGCATCGTTTCATTTGGAATAGGAAGCTCTTCAATGTACCGTTGGTACATCAAGGCTCATGACGAGCCAAAATGGATAGATTTCTCCCAACTCCTTTTGCAACGATTTGGTCCTAGTTCTTTTGATGACTTCACCGGAGCACTCATGAAACTTCGTCAAAGTGGCACTGTGAGAGAGTATCAAACAGAATTTGAGAAACTTGCCGATCATACAGAAGGATTGTCTGATGAATTCTACAGGAGTTGTTTTATCAGTGGTATTAAGGATAAAATTTGGTCAGAGGTTAAAATGTTCTATCCCAACACAATGATGGAAGTCCTAGGGTTGGCTAAGTTGGCAGAAGACAAGATTGCAGCCCAACAATGCTCCAAACCCCCTTTTGTTCCCTTCCGAAATATGGGTTCTCAATGACCTGCCATTCCTCCAGCTCCTCGCCCAACTCCTATCAAGCATTTGTCTGAAACAGAGATGCAGGCATGTAGAGAAAAAGGGCTTTGTTATAATTGTGATGAGAAATTCACTCGAGGACATAGATGTGTTCAACAAAATCTCTATCTCTTGGATATGGATTCTCCGTCTGCCTCTAAAATTGGTGAAGAAGCTCTAGATCCAATGGATGATCAGGTCGATATTCAAGAGCCGCCTATTGACCCCCCATCTTAGGATGAACAACCAGAGATATCTCTCCATGCTTTATCCGGTGTCACCAACCCTCAAACAATGCGGGTTAGGGGTTACTTCAAGAAGCTTCCTCTTACAATACTCATTGATTCTGGTAGCACTCATAACTTCATTGACCCTCGGATTGCCAAACATGCTGATTGTTTTGTCCATCCTTGCTCCAACTTTGAAGTCATGGTTTACCATGGGGGCACCTTACCTTGCAAGGGGAAGTGTCACAATGTGCGTATCTCTCTGGAATATTATAACCTGTGCTCTGACATGTTTTCCTTGTCCCTAGGCGGATGTGATGTGATTTTGGGAGTTCAATGGTTACACACACTTGGCCCCATCTTATGGGATTTTGCTGAACTTTGGATGCAGTTTTCAGTCAATGGAAAACAACACAAATTTAAGGGATTACAAGAAGGGTCTCTCCGCATCATCAGTTCACATTGCCTGGAAAAGATCCTTAAGAAGAATTCACATGGTGTCATCGCTCAACTCCATTCCATTCAGATGCACCCATTAATGGTCTCCGCTACTTCCTTGGATAGATATGCAGGTGTCCTTGTTCAACCAGTGGGCTTGTTGCCTTTAGGAGACCTTTCCAGTACAAATTTAGCCACATCTACATCCCAGCAGGAAATGATGGCTATTTTGCATGCAGTACAGAAGTGGCAGCCATACCTATTAGGGAATTATTTATGCATCAAGACTGATCTCCAGAGTCTAGAAAATTTCCTGGAACAATGGGTCTCCTCCCCAGCACACCTAAAATGGGTAATCCAACTCATGGGTTATGTAACATACCCATAAGTTGGGTAAGTACTTAGTGAATTTTTGAAATATACAAATCAAATTATCTAATACCCCTCCTACATAACCATTTACAGTGATTAATTACCTTCATCAAATAATACATAAGCCATTAGTTTATGCTTCCAAGATTTATAAACAACATCCCATATGTAATACTTCCACAAAACCCAGTCAAAAATTAGAGGAAATTTTTAAATCTTTTCTTTATATTAATGCTTTCCAACAAATGAAGCTCATCCATAGTCCAACCTTCTTTCCTTAAAAATTTGGTAGCGATTATTTAACGTGAACATACACAGTCATTTCTTTACAATGTCTATATAACTCCAATCTGTCTATTGTTATGAGTAACATCTATGCAACTTCTTATATCATACTTAGAACAGCTCTGTGTAAGGAAAACAATACAATTACGCACTATACTTACTAAGAACAAAGTTGGATGCACAACCATTAACTATCTGAGTCCTCAATGTCATCTAATATAGTAGCTCATATTTGAAATTAACATCTTCATCCAAATCTTGTTATAACTTAAAAGTATCTGAATTTCAGCAATAAGTACATCTGTATCGCAGGAACATACAATTAACAAGGAAATCTCTTCTTATCAAGGAACATTCGACAAATACACTTACACATTGATATAAACAAATAAAGCCATCATAAACACAATTCAGACACATGAAGGAGAGAGATATAGATGGTTCACCCAAATATTTGGGCTACGTCCACGATGAAAGTCACATCATATATTAATGTTCAGAAGAGCTTTACAACTCCAACACCCTTGTTACAGTATTCCTTTTTCACTTTTCTCAAAACTTTCTTATCAAGAGCATATCCAAGACTTTCCATGCTAACATCAACGTTGCCAATAGCATACAAAGTTCCTTCTGTCCTACTACCTCAAAATGATGACAAGGAACTATAAATAACACATTTAATAATAATCTAAATGTTACCGGGATCTACAATTATACTGACTGCAATTTCCTATCTGCAAATAAATAGTGATCTCCATGGAGCTTACTCATTACCCTCGAGGCAGAATATATAATTATTATATTGAGATCTTAATAGAGATTTACTTATTAGACTTCAGGCAGCACATATAATGAATACGAACATGTCGCATCATATAGAGCTTTAACGTTTAACTTAAGGCAACAATTGGGTGACATATATATATAATATATCAGACCATAGTTTGCAGAGATCGGCTTCCTAAGCCGTACCTTACAAGTTCAGTGAAAGAAACCGAACAAAGAGATATATCATCTCACAAAGTATATAACATGTAACAAAAGAAACCTACATGGATTTCCTTCTCTAAAACCTCTACACCGTCACATTAAAATGGATGTAAGGTCAGCATATATATGAATAAATATCTGAAATAAGTTATCTAATACTAAATACATAGATACTTGGTTTCGGTTCTAAGGTGTGCAAGATTATCGCAATCCTTCACTTTCTGATCTAAACATATGAAAACTATCCGAATTTCCAGGGATCAATTTTTTTGCAAGGGCGTGATACAGAGTATCTCCAAGCATTCAATAGCAATAAAAGGAACTAAAAGATAAACTACTCAGATCAGTTATCTAGCATTCAGAAGCTACCATAATCGGTATTGCTAAACATATTCCTGTCAAAATAGGGGTTCACCCATGAATTACACTTGTAACTAGTCGCGCGTTTACCGGATCCGTGTATTCACAAAATTATCACGGATCTATGCACAAGTATCTAACCGTATGGGTCTATTATTTTTTTAACTATATAAAACCTCCATTATTAGAATCGGTAAGGAAGATTCGATGTCAACAGAGATCGATTGTTTAAACTATGTACTTAGATAAGATTCCCAAGACTGGATCTACAGAGGTCCCACTTTAAAGCAGAAAACCACGCCTCCTGAAAGCGTAGATTCTAACAACCTGGCTATGGATCTACTGAGATCGCAAAGGACAAATTTGCAGAGAATAAAATTTAAGGAAGATCTCAATTGAGATCGGTCAAAGTAAAAACATATAACCTTCGTTTTTGAGAATCGTTAAAGAAGGAATTGGATCTTACTCAGAGATCGATCATTTGAACTATGTGTTCGGATCAGATCTTAATCCAAAGTTAACTTCAGGGTAATAGCAACCGCCCGGCACAACATCTCTATTAATGCTAGATTAAATCGAAAAAATACGAAGGAATATATTTTTAATTTTCATAAGGCACAATGCAAAGTAAATGTATCTAGTAGTATTACTGGAAGATTGAAAAGAGTGTACCAAAACCCAGACTAACACAGAGGTAAAATGCATCTTTGGTTTACTATGAACCAAAACCCAGAAATCAAACAAGGCAGAGCTAATACGTACTTCCTAGCTGTGATCCACGACTCACCTGTCCCCATCTCAGTAATCTCATCGCAGTGCCGCTCCAACCGCAGAGTATTCAGGAATGAGGAGTTATGTTCCGCAAGATGCATCATGCATCAAACTATCCAGCGAGTATTTCCTCCACCCAAAAGCGTTTACCACTAATCAGATAAAAAAAAACCTGGCTGACCCATTCCTAATCAGACTAGATTTCTTCTGTTCTATCCATTTCCCATCGGTCGCCTTGCTAATCAAATCCTAAACCTACTCACACACTCCGTTCGCAGCTAACCTCCTCCCCTTGCCAATTGTTCCGCCCCTTCTAAAGGTAACCCCCCTTCCCAAGAATGCCAACTCTAGGTTCTTTTAACTGGAGACAAATGGAAAAAATCCTCTTAACTGCTGGTAGTGCCCTATTAAAAAGACAACTCGTTCCACCATCTCAGAATTAACTCCCTCCAAATTTCCCAAATCGGCAACGAGTTAGTTTAACTTAACTTGTGACAAGTGGCGAATTAGGAATTGCTCCACTAAGGGAGCAACTCCCACTAAAAGTTGCTCCACTACCAAAAGCTACACGCCTCTCTTGTTAGTGGAGCGAGTCCTCTCAATAGAATACTTCTCAAAGACTTAAGATTTTGCTGGAAGAGCCCGCCGAGTCTAAAAAAATATAACACTACCATATAAGATTTTTTTTTATAATTCCTAATTCATTTATAAGGTCATATCTTTAAAATGTATTATACAAATTAACCCTAGATCTTTGTCCCTTCTATGTAAAACAAAAATCTCCATACCACTCCTTACGATGCGTCCTCTATGTTCTATACAATAGAGTTCCTAAATAAATAATAAAATATCTTACCTCCATATGCACTTTTAAACATATCTTATATATTCATAATATGTTTTACCTTTTCCAAATTTCCTTTAAGGTATATAATAGTTTATAGCTTTGTATGAAAGTAAAATGGCATAAATACTATGATACCATTCTTTTTATTTCAAGGTGATTATTCCACATAATACCTTTAAAATAATTCCCTTGGCTGGAATCTATCTTTATAGATGACATGATGGCATTTCATCCCTAGTTAAGATGTTTATATGAACTCGGATTAATCTTACTAGGGTCGTCATAACTTATAGGGCATAATAACTTAGTTAAACACTTACGGTAAGCTCTACAAGAATGAAACTTTAACACTATCATAACTTAAGATGATACTTACGATTATGGTCATCAAACCCATGGCTTCCTAGCCATCTTACCCATTTCATGTCTTCTAATGAATAATCGATGTTTTCCCTTTTCTTCTTTGCGTTACCCATGCTCAAATCCTGAGTTTATAAATTTATGACTGATGAGTTAAACCTCATGAATCTCAAACCTTACTGATGGCCTTAAGCTCCTCACCAATGTCACTTACACAATTATAATTATATTTATATAAAAAAAATAATAAATAAAGATCAAAATAGGTCATAAAGGAGGGATATCACATCCTCATCCCCTTTAAGATAACACCGTCCTCGGTGTTCACTCTTCTCTTGGAGCAATCATTTGTATCACAAAACTGGAATTCAGAAGAAACAATGTTTAGTAACAACTTGTCATCAACTTTCATAATCAAACTCAGAAACATAAATCATGAGTTCTTTATTACACATATCTCTTGCAATATATGGAATAAATCTAGTGCTCCATGATTCTATACTGTTGACTAGATCAACAAATAGCATTCACTTGATCCAGGAAATTCTTGCCTAACACCTTAGTGCTCACGCAGCAATCATTTTCCTCATGTCTTGCCTAACACTTTAGTGCTCACGCAGCAAGCATTTCTCTCATGTTTTGCCTAACACCTCCGTGCTCACGCAGCAAACATTTCATTCATGTCTTGCCTAACACCTTAGTGCTCACGCAGCAAACATTTCTGTCATGTATACTAAGCAGCGTCCTGCCTCCTACATACACATTTTCTTATAGCTTGCCTAGGTCTTACAGCCAGCCGATTCTCCGAGAATCTTAGTGGCTGTTCAATCCCTGAATTTTGGGAGTATTTCCATGCCATTACAACAGTCTTTATACAATTCCCCTCAAGCCTTCTCTCTTGAGTCCCGGAATTTATTTTTCCGAAGCCGCCTTGCTTGATTCTAGAAAAATCTCTTTCAATTTAATCAATTTTTTTCGTCACCTTACATTCTGTAACAGTTGTGATGTGGATCTTAAATCCTCACCCCCTTATTTTACCTTGCATAATATTTATGCTCTTGCATTTTCACAAGCTTCACAGAAATTTCACCATCTGCCAAATTCCACTTGTTAGTATCACTTTATATACAAAATCAAATATTGTAAGAAGATCCCTTCCTTAAACAGAAAATCATCTTTCTTAATAAACTATCCATATGTAATCATCTAAGATGTTATTTCCTACTACACATAGCTAGCTTATAAGATTACATAATACTTTGAACACTATATAACATTCTTTCTATGATGATCCATGGACATTATGATCATTTAACCTCGAATGTTAGCTTTCACCATTTCAACACAATTCCTATATATATATATATATATATATATATATATATTTTTTTTTTTTTATACAACCCTTTTTGTATACCCTAACATCATATAGAGACAGCCAATTGTCTAAAACAAACTTACATACCTTATACAGATAACCTTGTACCTTTGTAAAGACGACCGCATAGCTCACCTTCATCTGCCGAGGTTCCAGTTTACTTGGATCCTCAAGTATTAGTATTATACATGAATCGATATATATATCCCACATTTACCCATTGATGGGTGTCAGGCAGTGATGTGTGGAAAAATAACATTTGCTCGACCACAACATTCAAAGTGTTAGTCATATAAAGGTAATTAAATCATAAGAACAATCGTATATATATAACATATGTTCAAACATCGTTTTTACTTGTTTCATAACAGCTTATACCTCGATTACTGTCTCAAAGATCACTTCCGATCTACCCTGCAAATTCCATGTCATCAATGTTTTCCTTAACACATAATATATAAAAATAGTTATTCTTTGTGGCAACATAAGGACGTCAGAAGATTACAGCATCCTACTAACTTGTATTTATTTCATGTTGTTTCTAGATTTCCAATAATCTATCCCTTAACAAAATAGTCAAGTTGAGAAAACATTGGTTGTACATGGATAGCAAGTCCTCATAAATATTGAGCAAATAAAAATATCACTATTACTCATTGTTTCCCACGTCTATCCTAGTAGAAATTACTGAAATAAGAGGTATATATATAAAAGGTACTCTTGCATTCTCATATTAACTGATTAATATTCACATGTATATGTAATTATAACTATTTTCCTTTTGTTGCACTTATATGTAAGGGTACGAGCATGCTTCAATGTCACAAAAATCGTATTATAGTTACTTATCCTATTCAATTACATACTAGAATGAGATTGATTAGCAAGGAGACTATCAACCATTTTCTCCTTTGTAATCTCACAATTTCCTAGTCATAGAAAACTTCACACCAATTAAAGTTAATTTCTTTGTTTAAAAGAAACCAGACATCCTAGTCTAGCCAAACTATACTTCTTATGGAATAAAGTAACAACTTTACATCACATAATTATGCTTCCCTCATAACTAGAAATATTAAATTCACAATGACTCCTCCTGCAGCATGCACCTTTACAGATTTTACTACCAAGGTCAACCTCATTATACATTTATAAACTTTCTTATTTAAGTTAACTCATATGTAACCGGAACCTGATCGTTTCTTACATAGTTCAAAACCCAAGACTGACCCAAACTATCAAATCTTTAATGGACCTTTTAACATAAAGACTTACTTTTGATCTTAACTTAATGGATCTTTTAACAGATCTAAGTTGCTTACAATTCCCATCTAAATTTCATATTTGGAAATCTAGACTATTGGTCAATCAAGTTTACATAGTTATCTAAGGTCAACCAAATTAGGAGACTTCCTTAGCCTATAAACTACACTGTGAAATAGCTTCCAATACGCGCTTTTACTCTAATTACAAGTACCAATTTCATAAGGACTTAACTCCAATAATCCAACTAATTAACAGAGTACTTTCTTGTCATTCCATGAAACTAATTGTCAAGGGTGAGGAGATATTCCTCGTCTAGTGTTATCCATAGGAGATTATTCAAATAAACTTATGTAATGTTCACAAATAGATACTCTAATTATAACCTTTTAGTAAACTCGTACGTACTTACTTGCAATTTCAAGAAGTTTTGTCGCTTACCTCTTGACAATTCTTTGGAAGTGAACATTTTATTCTTGGCTTATAGGATGCAGCTCCTTTTCTAGTCCAACCAACTTGTATTTGTTCTTCTCCAATTGAGCTCAATAAGCCCAAGTGTTTGCAACCTGTGCTCTGGCGGAAGAACTTGAAGTCGAGCTTGGAGTTTCATTTTCCCCTCCTCTAGTACAATCCATGCATCCAAAATGAAACACAAATAATTGATTAGTCAACTTAACATCCTTCATACTTACTTATCGCATGTTGAGCTCATTAGGCCCTAGTGTTGTAACCTAATGCTCTGATACCATATGTAACATACCCATAAGTTGGGTAAGTACTTAATGAATTTTTGAAATATAAAAATCAAATTATCTAATACCCCTTCTACATAACCATTTACATTGATTAATTACCTTCATCAAATAATACATAAGCCATTAGTTTATGCTTCCAAGATTTATAAACAACATCCCATATGTAATACTTCCACAAAACCCAGTCAGAAATTAGAGGAAATTTTTAAATCTTTTCTTTATATTAATGCTTTCCAACAAATGAAGCTCATCCATAGTCCAACCTTCTTTCCTTAAAAATTTGGTAGCGATTATTTAACGTGAACATACACAGTCATTTCTTTACAATGTCTATATAACTCCAATCTGTCTATTGTTATGAGTAACATCTATGCAACTTCTTATATCATGCTTAGAACAGCTCTGTGTAAGGAAAACAATACAATTACGCACTATACTTACTAAGAACAAAGTTGGATGCACAACCATTAACTATCTGAGTCCTCAATGTCATCTAATATAGTAGCTCATATTTGAAATTAACATCTTCATCCAAATCTTGTTATAACTTAAAAGTATCTGAATTTCAGCAATAAGTACATCTGTATCGCAGGAACATACAATTAACAAGGAAATCTCTTCTTATCAAGGAACATTCGACAAATACACTTACACATTGATATAAACAAATAAAGCCATCATAAACACAATTCAGACACATGAAGGAGAGAGATATAGATGGTTCACCCAAATATTTGGGCTACGTCCACGATGAAAGTCACATCATATATTAATGTTCAGAAGAGCTTTACAACTCCAACACCCTTGTTACAGTATTCCTTTTTCACTTTTCTCAAAACTTTCTTATCAAGAGCATATCCAAGACTTTCCATGCTAACATCAACGTTGCCAATAGCATACAAAGTTCCTTCTGTCCTACTACCTCAAAATGATGACAAGGAACTATAAATAACACATTTAATAATAATCTAAATGTTACTGGGATCTACAATTATACTGACTGCAATTTCCTATCTGCAAATAAATAGTGATCTCCATGGAGCTTACTCATTACCCTCGAGGCAGAATATATAATTATTATATTGAGATCTTAATAGAGATTTACTTATTAGACTTCAGGCAGCACATATAATGAATACGAACATGTCGCATCATATAGAGCTTTAACGTTTAACTTAAGGCAACAATTGGGTGACATATATATATATAATATATCAGACCATAGTTTGCAGAGATCGGCTTCCTAAGCTGTACCTTACAAGTTCAGTGAAAGAAACCGAACAAAGAGATATATCATCTCACAAAGTATATAACATGTAACAAAAGAAACCTACATGGATTTCCTTCTCTAAAACCTCTACACCGTCACATTAAAATGGATGTAAGGTCAGCATATATATGAATAAATATCTGAAATAAGTTATCTAATACTAAATATGTAGATACTTGGTTTCGGTTCTAAGGTGTGCAAGATTATCGCAATCCTTCACTTTCTGATCTAAACATATAAAAACTATCCGAATTTCCAGGGATCAAATTTTTTGCAAGGGCGTGATACAGAGTATCTCCAAGCATTCAATAGCAATAAAAGGAACTAAAAGATAAACTACTCAGATCATTTATCTAGCATTCAGAAGCTACCATAATCGGTATTGCTAAACATATTCCTGTCAAAATAGGGGTTCACCCATGAATTACACTTGTAACTAGTCGCTCGTTTACCGGATCCGTGTCTTCACAAAATTATCACGGATCTATGCACAAGTATCTAACCGTATGGGTCTATTATTTTTTTAACTATATAAAACCTCCATTATTAGAATCGGTAAGGAAGATTCGATGTCAACAGAGATCGATTGTTTAAACTATGTACTCAGATAAGATTCCCAAGACTGGATCTACAGAGGTCCCACTTTAAAGCAGAAAACCACGCCTCCTGAAAGCGTAGATTCTAACAACCTGGCTATGGATCTACTGAGATCGCAAAGGACAAATTTGCAGAGAATAAAATTTAAGGAAGATCTCAATTGAGATCGGTCAAAGTAAAAACATATAACCTTCATTTTTGAGAATCGTTAAAGAAGGAATTGGATCTTACTCAGAGATCGATCATTTGAACTATGTGTTCGGATCAGATCTTAATCCAAAGTTAACTTCAGGGTAACAGCAACCGCCCGACACAACATCTCTATTAATGCTAGATTAAATCGAAAAAATACGAAGGAATATATTTTTAATTTTCATAAGGCACAATGCAAAGTAAACGTATCTAGTAGTATTACTGGAAGATTGAAAAGAGTGTACCAAAACCCAGACTAACACAGAGGTAAAACGCATCTTTGGTTTACTATGAACCAAAACCCAGAAATCAAACAAGGCAGAGCTAATATGTACTTCCTAGCTGTGATCCACGACTCACCTGTCCCCATCTCAGTAATCTCATCGCAGTGCCGCTCCAACCGTAGAGTATTCAGGAATGAGGAGTTATGTTCCGCAAGATGCATCATGCATCAAACTATCCAGCGAGTATTTCCTCCACCCAAAAGCGTTTACCACTAATCAGATAAAAAAAAACCAGGCTGACCCATTCCTAATCAGACTAGATTTCTTCTGTTCTAATCATTTCCCATCGGTCTCCTTGCTAATCAAATCCTAAACCTACTCACACACTCCGTTCACAGCTAACCTCCTCCCCTCGCCAATTGTTCCGCCCCTTCTAAAGGTAACCCCCCTTCCCAAGAATGCCAACTCTAGGTTCTTTTAACTGGAGACAAATGGCAAAAATCCTCTTAACTGCTGGTAGTGCCCTATTAAAAAGACAACTCGTTCCACTATCTCAGAATTAACTCCCTCCAAATTTCCCAAATCGGCAACGAGTTAGTTTAACTTAACTTGTGACAAGTGGCGAATTAGGAAGTGCTCCACTAAGGGAGCAACTCCCACTAAAAGTTGCTCCACAACCAAAAGCTACACGCCTCTCTTGTTAGTGGAGCGAGTCCTCTCAATAAAATACTTCTCAAAGACTTAAGATTTTGCTGGAAGAGCCCGCCGAGTCTAAAAAATATAACACTACCATATAAGAATTTTTTTTATAATTCCTAATTCATTTATAAGGTCATCTCTTTAAAATGTATTATACAAATTAACCCTAGATCTTTGTCCCTTCTATGTAAAACAAAAATCTCCATACCACTCCTTACGATGCGTCCTCTATGCTCTATACAATAGAGTTCCTAAATAAATAATAAAATATCTTACCTCCATATGCACTTTTAAACATATCTTATATATTCATAATATGTTTTACCTTTTCCAAATTTCCTTTAAGGTATATAATAGTTTATAGCTTTGTATGAAAGTAAAATGGCATAAATACTATGATACCATTCTTTTTATTTCAAGGTGATTATTCCACATAATACCTTTAAAATAATTCCCTTGGCTGGAATCTATCTTTATAGATGACATGATGGCATTTCATCCCTAGTTAAGATGTTTATATGAACTCGGATTAATCTTACTAGGGTCGTCATAACTTATAGGGCATAATAACTTAGTTAAACACTTACGGTAAGCTCTACAAGAATGAAACTTTAACACTATCATAACTTAAGATGATACTTACGATTATGGTCATCAAACCCATGGCTTCCTAGCCATCTTACCCATTTCATGTCTTCTAATGAATAATCGATGTTTTCCCTTTTCTTCTTTGCGTTACCCATGCTCAAATCCTGAGTTTATAAATTTATGACTGATGAGTTAAACCTCATGAATCTCAAACCTTACTGATGGCCTTAAGCTCCTCACCAATGTCACTTACACAATTATAATTACATTTATATAAAAAAAATAATAAATAAAGATCAAAATAGGTCATAAAGGAGGGATATCACAGGTTATGTCTATGCAATCACTTACAAGAAGGGTAAGGACAATATGGTGACAGATGCTCCTTCTTGCACATTTGATGACCCAGTTTCTCTTACATTTATTTCTCTGTTTGTTCCAAATTGGTTGCAATCTGTTCAACAGGGCTATCTCTTCTATGAACTCTATGCTTCTTCATCAGCAGGGCACTCTAGGTTCCTCAAAATGTATGACCGAGAACAATGTAACTTCTTTTGGCAGGGACTGAAAAATGACAATTCAATAGATGGTGGCTGACTGTGATACTTTCGAGGTCAACAAGGGTGAAATGACACTCTTTTCGGGACTGCTTGAACCCTTTCCCATCCCTACACATACGTGAACAACTATTTCTATGGATTTCCTAGAAGCGCTCCAGTGGTACAATACCACATCTAAAAGGACACCATATGAAGTAGTTTATGGACAGGCACCACCAGTTCTTCTTCCATACACGCTCAGCAGATCCCCAGTTCAGGAAATTGACTTGGTTCTTCGAAACCACAATCAGATTCTTCTCATTCTGCAGAACAATCTTCACATGGCAAGAATTCGACTGAAACAACAAGTCGATCAGCACCGTTCTGAGCGCACTTTTCACCCAGCTGATATGGTCCTTCTTTGTCTACAGCCTTCCAAGCAATCCTCCCTGAAACTCAAAAGGCGTCAGTGGGCCGGAATGCAACTCGAGGATGCTACACGGGAACCACTCCTTCAGATTCTACATCAATTTCCACATCTAAAGCTTTGAGGACAAAGCTTTTTCTAAGGGACAGGGGATGTTAGGAACCCATGTCAACCCTTCTATTTACTTTGTTAGTGTATTGTTGTTGGACGCATATGCTTTGTAATTCGTCCCGTAATATTTGTTGATCCATAGTTTGTATTATTGTTGTTGGACACATATGCTTTGTAAGTCATCCCATAGTAACTGTTGATCCATATTTTGTATTGGCCCATGGTTTGTATTGACACATGGTATTGACCCATGGTATTGGCGCCTAGACTTAGTATATAATTTTGTGTTGAGACCAATGAGAGTACCATGAAGCTATTTGTATTGAGCTTGCTCAAAGGAGGTTTCTCCCTCGAAGTGGCCTACGATCAATATAAAAGTGATTCTGAGTTCTGTTATTTCTGCTATTTCGTGTGTTTTCATTAATTAATTATTGCAAGTTCTTCACACGGAGTGGATAATTTCCAAGATTCCTTTTTCCTTGCTTTCACCACTTGGAAATGCCTTCTTTGTGTTCTTTCCTTTTGCACATCCTTTGCAAACACCTTCATGCTTTGACTGGATTTCAGGAATACCTTCTACCGCTTTGCTTGCAATTGGTAATGCTCTATAGTGCACATGTGCAAGCCTTCTATGCCAAAGTTCACTTGGCTCCATGGATTCATGTACCATGGCTTGTTCAGGTTGTCCCTTCAATTTGTACAATCCTCCCTCTTGCTCTCCAATCACTACTGCATCGTCTATGGTCTTACCTTTTGGCTACATAAGTACTTCGCCATCCACAAATGCAACTCTCATCCCCTTTGCATCCAAATATGATATGGAGAGAAGATTCTTCTTGAGTCCAGGTACATATAGAACATCTTTCATCTTTAAAGACTTCCCAGAGTCTAACTTGTAGGAGGCTTCACCACTTCCTTTTATAGGGTATTGATAGTCATCCCCAAGTTTCACCTTATGAGGTGACTCATGTTCAGATAGGTCCATAAGATATTCTTTAAATCCTGCCATATGTTTGGAAGCCCCACTATCAATAAGCCAATCATTACACCCATGTGTAACAGTACCTGTGAGAGCAGAGATTAGAACATATTTTACATCACTTGAAGAGTCTTCACTTTCTTCCTTAATCTTCTTCCTGGGAGGTTCATCATCCTCAACAGCATGAGCATGATATCTCTTCTTGTTCTTTTTCTTGTTCTTGTTCTTGTTCTTCTTCTTCTTGAAGCCTTTTCTATTCCTAGATCAATCTCAAGCATAGTGTCCCTTTTCATCACATGTGAAGCATCTAATGTGAGAGTGATCTTCTTTAATGTTCTCCCTTTGATGATCGTGAGAAGATATTTTGAAATGATATTTATCCCTCTTGAACTTACTTCTCTTGGTGTGTGTTGTGAAGGCTTGGTCTTCACTTCCCATCTTTTCTTCTCAGGCAACAAGTCTAGCTTCTTCTTGTGAGCATTCCTCCCATAGTCTACTGAAAGAAATCAATTTCTTTCTTGCACAAGTTCCTTGGATGAAGGAGTCCCATGACCTAGGTAGGCCATTCAAAGTGGTCATCACAATTTCTCCATTCTCCAACACTTCATCCACATCTTCAAGTTGTTCTTTGATTTGAGAGAGCTTAGTAAAGTAGGATTGGATGGTCTCTCCATTCTGGATCTTCACACTCTTCAATTGGTTCCGCAATGTCATCTTCCGGTTTATATTCTTTCCTTCAAACAACTTGGTCAAGAAATCAAACATATCCTTGGGTGTATTTAGGGAAGACACATGTGGTATGAGATGGTCTTTGATGGAATATGCAATGATTCTTTTGGCCTTGACCAAGTTCTTCTTATGTAAGGCCTTACCTCATCTCCCTCTGGGACTCGAACCTCCTCACTTATGTAGGTATCCAATTCATTCTCTTCCAAGATTAACCCGATCCTATACTTCCATGCTCAGAAGTTATCAGCCCCTTCAAGCTTATCCTCAAGCTTGGTGTGGTGAGACATTCTAATGAGAAACTCAAATGGAAATAAAAGATTTAGGTCTTACCACTTGACTTGCACAATCTGGATCTAGAGCTTGCTAGGGTTTGTCAAAGAAACCCTAACAATACAAAATTGGAGTTTGAAACTTCTATCTGGATAGGGAGATGCAATTGACTGAGGCGAGCAAGCGGGTGTGCTCATATTTTGAAAAATCCAAAAATTGACCTGCGAATTTCGGATCTGCAATTTCTGTCAAAATCTGGTTTTTTGGTCAAAAAACTAAACTAGGGTTTGATAGATCCCAAGTTTCTGCCCAACCAAAAAGTTTGATCTTGGTCTCTAAACTTTGATTTTTCTAAGGAGATCAATCCTATGTTGAGAGAAATCCAATATTCCACTTCTGTCAAAATCCCTAATTTCCCACAGCAGTGACAAGACAAAAACTGAAAATGCTCAGAATCAAATTTTGTCTCGACAGAAAGATGTGCCTTTGTAACGTCCCCTTCTCCATAGAACAACAGGGAAGGAAACATTAACAACATACCGGGCTTATGGCATATTTAGCCCCAATAATTTTTAACATAAATAACTAACATTTAAAACTTCTATATGCAGATTCGATTCAATATAAACACAGCGGAATTAAACAATACATCTGCACACAGTTTCATCATGCATTCAACATATAAACAACAGTCATTAATTAAAATGCTTGCAGGGCATAGAATTAACATCAAGAATACTTATCTCGAATTATAATGGCCCAAACGACTGGCTACGTGAGAGAAACGTTCCACCCAACCATAGATCTCTATCCAGCCTGTATTCTTTCAGCTGAGAGATCACCCCCGAGCTGGGCTGTGTATCCACTAAGGAGGAACTAGATGGCTCCCTCACAGTCAGGATTTCACTCAGACAACCATGCTAAGCCAACACACAGTTGGGTTTTTCAAGCATGCAATGGGAAATGGAGAGGGATGCTAGTCCGCTAAGCTCAATCCCAGAGCTAGTACACATCAAGCTAGACTCCAACGATCCCAGCCTCCATTCGAACATCCACACTTGGATTTCTCACAGCTTTGTTCAGCAATTGACCCAAATCCGTCACTGATTTTCTGGGCAGTTAAAACTGGGTTTTCCCATGGCTTTTGGGGTAGCTATTGCTCCCAAATTCGCCCCAAGGTTCCTACCAATGGATCCCCCATTGGATTTCTCTATCCAATACCAAATCGGGACGTTTTTGGCTTCCCAAAACGTGGGTTTCCTTCAAGTCGCGATTTCTGGTTTTCTCCTTGCTGGGAGCTCGTTTTTGGGTGGGCAAAGATGTCCCATACTTCCACCATGGAATGGGGATAAGGATGGAGCAACCCCCAAGATGTAGAGTGACTTGTGGGACAAGTCAAAATAGCCCATACATTCCCATACGAATTTCAGGGCTGCCCATACTCCATCAAAGTCATGGGCTGAAATCTCAACCACTTCCTTACAATTGGCATTAATGTCACCTAAGGAAGTCAATGGGTTCACATAATGACAAATGGCAACCTATGGGTCACTCCCATAGCCCCCTCACCACTCCCTAGTGGATACACGTGGCCCCTTCTCATTCGTTGCCTCCGTAGCCAGCTTTTGGTATTTTATTTCAATGTTAAATATTTACATCAATTTACAATATCCCATGGCTTAATAGCACGTGGGTAACAAAATATCAAGCGTGTCTAATTTAAATAAAATCCGAGCATAAACTAGCGGGGCCTTGGCCTTGAGCTCCACGCTAGGGAAACATACATCGCGTATTTGCAATATTTACATTAAAGGCTCATATATCCTAAGGGTCGAATTGGGGGTATTACAGCCTTCCTTAGGAGAGTCATCCTAGCCTCTTGCCTTTGATGATGTGTGGAAAGAGACCCAAAAATGAAGAATCCCTAACTTCTGCAGTTGCACAGTGTCTTCTTCTTAGTCCCACTCTGATACCGTGTTAGAATTTTGATAATTTCATTCAAATATTATCTAGGATCCTACTAAGAGAATAACATGCACAACATAACAATCATAGACACAAAAGACACAATGTTTCCTTAGGGAAAACCAAGAAGGTGAAAAACCCCGCAAATTCCTCAGAGATAGAATAAGCACCAATACAAAGATCACAAATATGAAACCCTAAAAGATAGATGTCTTCAGCAGCTACTCCCCCTCCACTTGTGCGCACTCCTCTCTCTCAACTATGTGAGTTGGATGAGTGAGTGAATGAGCAAATAAAGTTGTGCAACCACTCTATTTATACTTTAACTTAACCTTCCTTTTACCCTAACTGGGTTGACTACCTAAGGGAGTCTAATAACCCTTCCACTGAACTCATGCAGGGCTGACCCCTTTAAGGTGGTCTAATAACCCATCAAATATAAGTTACGACACTTACAATATAAATTGCAACACTTGAAAATACAAATGACGACACTTCCAATTGGAGGAATAATACATCTCCGTTGGGGATACAATAAAGTACAAATGTAATACATACAATATACAAGTGAATATCTTCTGAAGTTACAAATACATCAACAGAGATTTGCACTAGGAACCTATCCAAACGGGTAGAAATGTGGGCATCACCCACTCTATTGTTGGTCCTAGTATAACGACCTTTCTTTGGCTTGAAGTCAAGAAGATCCGATGTTTGAATCAATTTTTCGACCATGTTATGCATAGGGTCCTTCCCACTGAATCCACCTTTTTTCTCTTTGGGATCCAAATTAATGTTTAGATCACTTGCCACTATGATGTTTGTGGGAGTATATATTTCTATGAAGTCAGAGAGAGAATTCCAACAATCATTTTTTCAAGAAATTTAACTGGGACATAAAGATTGAAAAGGGAAAGAGTTGTCTTACTTTGTAAATGTTGAAGTTCTGTGTAAATCCAGTGTTGGGTTGAGAAGGATATTTCCAGAAGTAAATTTTCATCCGACCATAAGGTTGTGAGTCTCCCTGAGGTACCCTGAGCACTGACCGCGTTGCCTACATTATTTTTCCACTTTGTTCTGCTTAGAGATATAAAAGTTTCCTCTTCTATTTTTGTCTCATGGAGCAAGAGGATGTCTGAAGGATCCATTCTTGTTAAGTTTTTGACTACTTCTGCCTTCATAGGATTCCCAAACCCCCTACAGTTCCAAGAGACAATCTGCATTATTTACGGGTGGCTAAAGGGGGGTGGCATCCCTTTAGGGGTCTAGCCTTGGTATTTATTCCTATTGAATTTTCGATTATGGATTGACAACCTTGCATCTTTAACCTCTCCGCCTCTTCTTCTCTAAAATCCTTGAGAGACTTCCTCCCTTCCATTTTGGAGGTTCTCTTGAAAGATTCTTCTTCAGAGGACCCTGAGTTTTCTATCAGCTTCTTCCTGTTCATTTCTGCATATGAGGGTGAGGATGTGGCGTGTGTTAGTGAACCAGGAAGTTCCTAGGTGACTACGTCTATGCCAGGGGGATCTTGAATAACTATTCTAGGAAGTTTTGAGGTTCTGAATCTTTATCAACTTCCTCTACCAATACATAAGAACACTGCACCTTTCCCTCTTCGAGTACTGGTGAGTTCTGTTCATAGGGAGTGCTCAAGAATTCGAAGGGGTTTTGGGTTTCCTTATCATTCTCTGTAGCTTCTATTTCATCATGTTTCTTCCCAGTAGGTGGCATTCCAAGCCCGATATTCCCTCCCTTTCCTTTCGTTCTTCTAACCTATTTTGTTGATCCTACCTTTTGAACTTGTGTCCATTGTTCACCCTTATCTTTTTCATACTTTTACTCTGCTTTCTTATTGCATTTTCGGGCGAAATGGCTATAGCCATGGAAATGCATGCACTTGAAAGCTAGGTGCTCGTAATCGAGCTCCTGGATATGTGACCAGTCAACTATTATTATATTTATCGCTTTAGGTAGCCCTATATTTAAGTCGACTTCCACACAGATTATGGCAAATGAGTATTACTCTTTCTGTTCTTCCCTATCAATATATTTACCCAATTTGTTCCCAATGGCTTCGAGTGATTCCGGGTCCCTAAGGGTTACTTAGCTACTGAACCTAATGCATGTTAACATTGTCTTGTCCAGGTTATAGGTAGGAAAATAAATAACATAACCCTAACTATGAGGGTGGTTGTTCTAGCCTTAAAGGATTTTATCCAAGGTGATGGCATAACATGGTTTAGCATTAGTGTTAAATGTTATCATATAAAAAATAGCCAAAGTATTTGGGCACATTAAGAATTGAAGTTCGATGGCAAACAACATGTTCCAACTACATGGCTGTGGGTAAAAATTGAAAGTGTATTGGGGGCCAACCAAGCTCATTTATGAGCCCACGTGAAAGTTGTTGAAGAGCTACGACATATGGGGACAATACCCTAACTCTTCGCTAAACTTGGCATTGTTACTTGTTACTTGCTTGAGGGTTTGGAGAGCCGAGCCCTCTCGGCCGCAATGGCGTTCTGGCACACCCTACACAGTTTTAAATGGTAATCTTACTTGCAGAGTTGGTCTTCAGGGTTTGTAAGGTTGTCATCGTGGATTTATTTAACTTGGGTGTGGTTGCATGGAGGAGATATGCTCTCTGCTTCAACTCCTCGACTGTTCAAAGGTATGATTTCGGCAGCACTGTGCATTTAATCTTTTCTTATTTTTATCTCTTGCATTGTATATTTTCACTAATCGCTTTTATATTAATTGGTAGGAGGGTTCCAGTTGTTCTCTGGTCTGTTCTCGTGCCTCAGCTACATCATTGATGACGAAATGGAAACCCTAGTGGTTTGAATACCACATAAAGCCTTCGGTTCTCCACGATGTCCTCTCTATCAACATGTTTGTATTTACTGTCAGTGTTTATGTTTATCTTACTGTAATATTTTTGGCATTTGAATGGATTTGTATCTTGTAAGGATTTGAGTTGGGTTCGACCAACGTTTTTAAATAAAAATCTACGGCGTTAAGCTTCTTTCATTTGGCATCTATTTCTCTGTCGAGAATGTTACTACTTGTCTCTTGGTTATTTAATATGCTAATGTTTGGGTAATTGCTGTAAGTTGAGATTCAGTCTTTTAAATATAATGTTTTGGGATTGAAGCCTTTAGTTGGAATTCGTCAATGAAATGAATATATGGAATGATTACTGCGTGGTGAAATTCGTAAGCTATCCAA
The DNA here is from genome assembly GCA_027924585.1 of Larix kaempferi. Taxonomy (NCBI): domain Eukaryota; kingdom Viridiplantae; phylum Streptophyta; class Pinopsida; order Pinales; family Pinaceae; genus Larix; species Larix kaempferi. The sequence goes on from BSBM01000756.1 coordinate 11,248,994, forward strand.
AACATTTTCTGGGTTTTTATTTTTTAGGTTTGAAAATAATGACTCTATTTCGGTATAAGCATTCTGGAAATATCATTCTTGGATACGAATTGTAACAGGGTTGTCTTGGAAGATTGATTATTTCGATAGTTAAATTAAATGATGAATGTGTATCTGGTTTGGGCCAAGCCCTAAATTAATTCCGCGTTTAGCTTTAAGAAATTATACCTAGGTTCATATTATACCCAACATTCTATTGTTTAAGTCATAGATATTTATTCTTATGCTAGTAAGAACAGAATGAACCCAAGAAAATATGAACTATAATTATCTAGGTTATTTATATAGTTTCTGTAAATAAATAACTAGACTTTTACATGTCTTCATCTGATATTCTAAGTCTAAATAACCTTTTTCCTATGATATCGAGATCATTTCAAAATTCACTTGATACTTACTGAATCACATTTTAAAACAAATTTTTGTACTAGAGTACATCATGAGAGAAAGGAAAAATACATAGATTATTTATTTCATCATACTATATTTATCAAATTATGTTTAATCAATCATTTGTGCAGAAATAATTATCATTTCAATAATATATCATTTCTAACAGCTAGAAATTTATAAGAAGAGAGCTAAATAACTTGCAGATAGAATTATTCAGAATATACAGAAAGAGTTTAAGAAAACAGAACAATGCAGAACCTGTTTAGATTGTATAAGTGGACAAACACCCAAAGAAGACCGTTTCTCCCAACTGTCTCCTGAAAGCAACCAAGGTTACTAGCTTTAGGACCCCCGAGCCTCTTCACTGAACCACCAGGAGGAAGATACTGTGTAGAAGCAAGACAATCTTTTTGTACTTCACCAGTCATGAAGACTTGCATAAAAAACACTCTCTTTGTACCTCAACAATCATGAAGACTTGCATACAAATCACTCTCTCAACAACTCAGCAGCATAAGATAGTCTTACTCTGCAACTCATTAGCTAGCATCCCCTCATCGAATCTCTTGTATGCTCAACATAGCAATTTCCAGCCAGCACAAGGAAAACGTTGTGAGCCCTCTTCTCAATTCGATGGCTATAAAAGATTGCCTAGGTTTTTTGGGTCAGTTTCACATTTAATGAGCCACGTGCTCGGTTCCACCATCCTTGGGGAACATTACCACATTTTTAGGGAATTTCCCCCCTACAACAACTAGTAAGTGAGTGCAGATGTTGCCACTTGTCCATTTCGTTCTACACCAGTTTCATTCCTGCTAGTGGGTCAGTGAACACTCTTCAACAATATTCTTTGGATGAGTGTCTCCTTTTTTTATTTATTAAATAACAATAATATTCAATTACAGTCATCCTTGACCATCCTTGGTCATTAAAATAAAACTTTACAATAAAATTTAGAGTAATGTTTTTCCACAAACATAAAATGTTTTCAGTTCTAGGTAGGTTACACTTACCCATACAAGGATGGTTGAAGAAACATCATGGGTTGGATCAAAATCCAGTGTCCATTTGTTCAGGTATATCCCTTGAGCACCCATGAAGTAAGGCTCGTTCCGGAATATAAGATATTGATCTTCAACTGAATAAAAAATGAAGACATAATATCCCTTTCCTACTAGGTGATTTCAGATGCCTTCTGAGACGAGAGGCCTCCAGTTCCGTTGAACCTACTTGTCAATTTCCTTGGGAGAGGGCCAAAGGCCTGTGAACTAACTAATGAGCCCACACTATGCAATATTCAAAGTAGTGTGGCATGGGCGTTCTACAGGAAGGTCGACTATGGGGATACTGTTGGCTTTCTTCACAAACTTCTAGGTGCTCAGGGTACCTTTCCTCTTACCACAAGAGGCGATCAAATGCTTGAAGGTTGTGATCTCTAGAGGGAGAGGAGGGGGAGGTCCCCCTCCGACGTCCATGGAATCGATCAGCAAGGAGACCTAGACCAGACGCGGCTTGCTAAGGAGCGCAATTATCAACTTAAAATTTGCATAAATATAGTAATGATTTTAATTATATCAATACTTCATATTAAAAATTGAGTGTCATCTTAAAAAGACATAAATACATTCTAAATAGTTAATTCATGTAATATTTATAAATTTATTTTTAGTATCATCTCATTTATCTAATATTTATATATTTATTTATAATTTCCGTCTCATATTTATTTTTATTCTAGAATTATGTAGAACTATATTATAGTTTTTTATTTATTACTATTTTATAATTATAATTTATTTATTAATACATGAAATTTTAATAAGTATATTAAAAAAATTAAACTTTAATTTTGAAAATCAAATAAATAAATTATAATCTCACAATTATTCTTAATTTATAAATTTACCATTCTCATCATTATTATCTTTATTATTATTCATTTTATTTTTTATGAACATAATGACTTGGTTTACTTTTAAAATATTTAAAATTTGGTTTACTATTTACTTACTGTGTAATTATAACAAACCATTTGGCTCTGTAAAATCATAAAAAGAAATGAATAACTATATTTAAATATATATGAAATAAATATCCTATTTCTTATTTGTATACACTTTATATAAAACTCAAATCCTAATCTATAAATTCTCAGCTTATCAAATGAAACAGAGTCATGAACATAACTTAAAATTTGCAGCATAACGTAGTTATCGTACACATGTTAGATTAATATAATATCGACAGAATATAATGAAGAAGATTGATACATTTCAAGATAAAATAGTAAAACATTTGTAATTAGATGATAATACAACAAACTAAAATAAATATACACAAGTAAATACTGAATATTTTTTCACAGATAATAGAGCCTAAAAATAAGAGTAAACCGAATCCAATCTGAAGTTCGTCGTTCCTCCCAACCAATCTTCCAGAACAACCAAGATTAACTGCTCTCAAACCCTCGAGCATGTTTACTGAACCACAAGGACAAAGATTGTTGGACAATATTTATTTACCAGCACTTGATACCACTCTCTTACTCAACAATAATGTTTTTCCCTCTTCCATCCAAGCCTCTTGCTGGTCTAATGGGAATGCATATTTAACTTTGCCTAGGACTTAGGTCTATCATGAGCCTCCTTTTCTAGAACCTCCATCTGGATTTCTGACCTGAAAAATAGGGAAGATGCCTCCTGCACCTATTGAGGTATTAAATATATGGTTTCACCACTAAGGGATTATTGTCCAACACTTGTCATTTCTCCTTGTGGGTAGTAAAGACTCTTTCAACATCTACTTCAGATTGGATTTTCCTGTTTATATTTATTAAATAATAATAATAATTCCAAATCATCACACAAGTGTCTTTGACCACACTTGGTCAAATAAAATTAAAACAATATTACAAAATATTTATCTTTAATCAAAGTTCTAGGGGTGTTACATTACCCCGTAGTAGTGTTTTCCCATCAATAATTTTTATATGAAATTGATGCTTTAAGCTAATTCCATTAAGTTTATTAGTGCACCTTTCTTCACCATGTGATCCCAAAGTAAATCTTCTCATGTCAATATTTTCCTCCAATGTTAGTACAACAGGCTCTGGACTATATTTTTTCTAATAATTTCAGTTAATGATGGAAGGTTCCCAACATTCTTCCTCCCCAATGTCACTGCAAAACAAATAAACATTTGATCAATATGGTCATGTGTATGCCAAACAAGAAGGAAACCAAATTTAACCTTCTGAAAATTTCACAATTCAACAAGCATGTTCATATAACCAAACACGATATGATTTTTGTTTTCCCATCTGGTGTTGTCCAATTGCAGATATAGAACTCAAGTTGGATTACCAGACCGATGAGTCAACACATGGTGAATTATGGTAATTGTCAGATTTGAATCATTATGAATATTGGGAGCTATAAAGTAAAATCTTGGAGACATTTGACCATTAAAAACCATACAACCAACCAAGTGAAGCTGAATACAATTTTCCTCTTTTAAATTCTTTGGTACATGAACAAAATGTGGCAAAAGTGTTTTTTTCTGATCCATGCCATCAATTATCAGACCCATATACTTATGATGTTCATCATAACACTTCTTGCAATGTTTGTATAACTTTTTCCATTCTCTACAAATAAAATAAAATAAAAAACATTGATGAGCTTTCGTAATAGATATTTATTCCAAAAAAAAAAGTTTTTAGACACATACCTCTCTCTATCCCTTCTAATTAATCCCTTATTTGTTTAAGAGAATCACATATACCAGAAACCCCCATCCTTGACCTCTTAGGAACATAGACATTGTTAAGCTATATGTTTTCCATAGTCTTGTAAAATATGCATATATAACGAAATTGTTATTTCCTTCGGCATCTTGAGCAAATGTATTGTACAAGTTGTAGATTTTCTTCCTTGAGAAATTATCTAGAATGTGTATGGTTTCTGTATCTGGCATACTCTCTTCGTGCTTAGAAAATAGGTCACACATCCATGACATTGCAATGTTTGTTATCGGCCCACTAGCTCATGCATTATATTATTTAAAATAAAATGCAGGATCCTTTTCTATCCTTGTCTGGATTCTTAAAGTCTGATATTACCAATTCAGTGGATTATTTTGAATGCCCTTATGCAAAGAAAAATACTTCGAATGCGATAATCATAACGTGCCTTTGTAGAAATCATGCACCCTACCAAATATGAATTTTGCATATTTTTTTTCATTGATAGTGTTAAAATATCACATCGGATCTAAGAGATGATGTATACCTCACAAGAGTAATTATGATTAAGCAGGAAGGTAGAAGAAGACTGGTCAATGCAGTGTAATGAGCAACAGAATAATAATACAGTAGAACTCATATAGAAGCAAAAATACTTCACACACACTAATTAATTAATCACAATATGGACAAATAACTAGTACAATGCATGAGGATTCGAATTCCAAGGTGGCAATTCGAAATAGCCTTCATGGATTGATCAAAATATCACTAGAGTGTCATCAGAGCACACCTAGTAGTCTATCTCATCATCAGTGGAGTCATCAATGCTCAAGTAACTGTCAACCATCAGTCAAACTGAGTCTAACTGAGTGTGGTAGGTGTAACTGAGTGTAACTGGAACTAACTGAATGAAGGAGGCTCAGTGGAGGGCGCATGAGGAGCTAACTGATGTCAAAATGGGAAATGAAGTCTCACTGGAGGTCCATCGGAGTGATACAGTCAGTTGAGAGTCAGTCAAGCCTAAAATCAAGGAGAGAATTGAAGATAACTAAACTAACTGGAGTGGTAGATAAGGAAGAGTGTCTTTTTCAATTAGTAGGTGAAAGGAGGGCGCACTAAGCTATAGGAGGGATAAGAATGATATGAAAGAAGCTCCTGGGGATAGCTAACTGAGGGCTAGGTGCTAGGATCGATGACTGGGATGCATGCATGCAGAAACACATGCTGCATGCAGAAACGCATGCTGCATGCAGAAACGCATGCAAGAATGAAAATGTAAATAATCAAAATTTTGGTAGGACTAGGATGGAGTATAGGAATATCCTAACACCCCCCCTTAATCCATCCTGGGCCTTGGTAACTAAGACACAAGGTCACCCAATAGAATGAATAATAACAGTCAATAAACCGAGGAAATGGGGAAAACCTCATTGGAAAAATACGCCCCCTCAAAATAGATTGTAAGGCATACACAAAAATAAATGCTCCAAACTCAAGTAGGTGTGATGCTTGGTCATATGTCTGGAGGTATATTCTTCTTGGGAAGAAGTGGATCATGCTCAAAAAGCATGTGCTTGTACTTTCTCTTTAGATCGAATGTGATGAGAACAAATCCAAAAGTATGAGGATGATCCTTGAACCTGTGATTCAAATTAGTTGAGGTAGGATCAAATCTATGAATGTGCAGATAGTCTTTTGTCTTCTCCTTCGAACCATCATGGGTGAGATTATGCCAAAAAGAACCATCACATGATTGCTTGAAATCCAAATCAGATTTAAGACTTGAAGAATAGTTTCTTGAGATCTCCTTTGAACCAGCATGGGCGAGATCAAAACTATCATATGCATGAGAAATTATCCCAAGTAGTGATTGCTTAGAATCCAAATTAGATCCAAGACTTGAATCATGGTTTCTTGAGATCTCCTTTGAACCATAAGAGGTGAGATCAAAACCAGTAAATGCATGAGAAGTTATCCCAAGTGAATGGCAATGGTTTCTTGAGATCTCCTTTGAAGCATAAGAGGTGAGATCAAAACCATGATGTGCATGAGAAATTATCCCAAGCGAATAGAAATGGTTTCTTAAGATCTCCTTTGAACCAGCAAGGGTGAGATAAAAACCATGATGTGCATGAGAAATTATCCCAAGCGAATGGCAATGGCCATATTCTTCAATAATCTTCTGAAAGCATGGAATAATGATCATATAATAGTAAATAAGAGGTGATAGATCAAGGAGAGCGAATGCATTACCTTCAATGATTGATTTTACCTCCGAAACATTCATGTAATCATGATGCAAACCAACAAACTCTGGTACAAGAGAGGATTTAGGACCTTTTACAATTTCTAGAGTGTGATCTGGCACATAATTCGAAATAGAATAAATTTGGAGAATGAGTGTGGAATCAACAAGTTTTTCTTCTTTGTGGATAAATTCAATATGAGATATGTTTGAGACTTATTCATGATCAATGATATCATCAAGGAGGGAAAATGTATCACTGGGCTTGCTCTCGAAAGGGTTTGGACCAATCCCTTCATTCTGTATGCCAAATCTTTCATCTAAGTGGGCCCATAGCTCTTTTGGAGATTCAACATCATCAAGGGAGTGGAATTCCAAGCTTTGAGACATAGCATACATCATGGTTGGAATAAATCTTCCGCCTTCATTTAACCTGTCAATCTTTTCTTCAGAGGATTCGAACTCTCTTTCAAAAAAATAATCAAAGAGATCATGTCTCTTCAAATATGCTATCATTTTTGGTTTCCATTCAACATAGTCGAATACATAAAGAGGAGGTATTTCTTCTTAAAACATTGAAGCTGTAGAAGACCCGCAAAAACAATAGAAATAACTGCAACTGCTACTGCTAAAAAAGTGCAGAAACTACTATAACTGCTGCACTCAAAATCTTGATAATAACCTGCAAAAAACTCTCAGAAGTGGAGATAAACAATACTCTCAACATGCTCTGATACCATGTTAAAATATCACAGCAGCTCTAAGAGATGATCTATACCTCACAAGAGTAATTATGATTAAGCAGGAAGGTAGAAGAAGAGTGGTCAATGCTGTGTAATGAGCAACAGAATAATAATATATTAGAACTCGGATAGAAGCAAAAATACTTCACACACATTAATTAATTAATCACAATATGGACAAATAAGTAGTACAATGCATAAGGATTCGAATGCCAAGGTGGCAATTCGAATTAGCCTTCATGGAGTGATCAAAAGATCACTGGAGTGTCATCGGAGCACACCTAGTAGTCTATCTCATCATCAATGGATTCATCAATGCTCAAGTAACTATCAACCATCAGTCAAATTGAGTCTAACTGAGTGTGGTAGGTGTAACTGAGTGTAACTGGAACTAACTGAATGAAGGAGGCTCAATGGAGGGCGCATGAGGAGCTAAATGAAGTCAGAATGGGCAGTCAAGTCTCACTAGAGGTCCATCGGAGTGATACAGTCAGTTGAGAGTCGGTCAAGCCTCAAATCAAGAAGAGAATTGAAGATAACTGAACTAACTGGAGTGGTAGGTAAGGAAGGGCGCCGTTCTCAACTGGTAGGTGAAAGGAGGGCGCACTAAGCTCTGGGAGGGCTAAGAATGATCTAAAAGAAGCTCTTGGGGCTAGCTAACTGAGGGCTAGGTGTTGGGACTAATGACTGAGATGCATGCATTCAGAAATGCATGAAAGACTGAAAATGTAAATAATCAAAATACTGGTAGGACTAGGATGGAGTATAGGAATATCCTAGTAGATAAATATGCTTGCCTTTTCTCTAAGACATAATTGTAGAGTATTTGTTTCATACAATTTTTTTGGGAACACTCACTTGAAATCAAATCAGTAATAAAACTCAGACTTGTGAGCACATCCTTCCTAGACCTTGTATAGCTAAAATGCTTTGGATTGATATAAAATGGCCTAGTCCTACACTTAATCTTCCTCATTGGTACAATTTTCCTTTGTGTTTCATGAACCATTAAATAATTCTCATTAGAATGAATATCCTCATCACTATGAGGAATATCATCCCTCTCATTGATATTATCATAACCAAAATTAGTAAGAGAATGATTATCCTCATCAGTATCAAGTTTATCACTTGAGGTTAAATCAACATCATTGGCAGGTTCATGATCACCAAAATCATCATCTGTCCCATTAAAATCCTTGCTTGGAGGAAAATCATCATCAATGCCATCAAAATCCTTGCTTGGAGGGAAATAACCTTCACCATTATTGGTTCCATCACCCTCACTAGAATTGTAACACTCCATATTTTGACTAGTCATACTTTTCTGTCAGACCTACTGCACTTTAATTGCTTATTATATGTTGGACTCAGCTAGACTGAGTAAAGTATATTTTCGGTACATTAGACCTGATTATATGTTGATTCTATGGTTATGATGTTACTACAATTATGTTGATACTATGATTATGATGTTAGGATGTTACTATTCTCATAATGTTATTAAGTTATGCGGTTATGATGTTGTTATCATGAGATTCCTTTCTTTCATACTCACAATGTACATGTAATTGTCGTCCTTGATGAAATATGATATATATGATGTGGTACATGGATACCAACCCATGATGTGATCAATTTAATGATTTTATGTGATGAAATGAAATGATGTGGATAATGTGGATCAATTGATGATTAGATGGAAATATTTCTCATAGTGCATGGTTGCAAAACACTAATATGCATGATACAGGGGCTATGTAATAGATGAATACTTCATATGAAGTATGGGGTAGTACATATTTTGAAAAGATCATTTTTTACCAAAGTCGATGATATGATGACACTGACTAATAATCTCGATAGTAGCACAGTACGGTTTGGATCAGGTATAGACCCGGGATGTTGAGAGGGATGGATGGATGTCCCACCCTATGTTTCTATGATACTCGAGGTCATGGGAGGGTGGTGTTGAGTCACGCTCCCCTAGACATGTGATGACGACAGTTGGATTCTTGCTAGGGGAAGGATAGGTCCTCTATATAGCCGACGCTACCGCTCTTAATTTCTATATGTGGCTAGGTCAGTGAATCTGATGCCACATCTTTACTAGAAAAGGAAGGATAGGGAGGATGCAAAAGTAGGTTAGGATGGTAGGATGTGATAGTTAGTACTTCACGGGGTTGGGGGAATCTATCACACCAAATTTAGTGGTAGTAGGTGTCTCTTCCTTAAAAATAATTGATTTATTAATTATTGTGAATATGGAATACATAAATGTTATAAATTAATTGGTTAATTATTAATGACTAATGATGCTGAAATGATTATGTTGTATGTATTCTGAATGGGTTAAGTATTTGTGATTGTTTTTATGTACGATTGTTCTATCAATACGAATCATTATTTTCTTAGTTAATATATATGCATAGGAGAAATTATGTTTTCTTATATTACGAGTACAATCTATGCATACACTCACCACGCATGCACAACTTGTACATGTACACTAGTATTAATGTGATAACTATTGGTTGTAATTACATTCTAGATAAGAGTTAGTCATGAATTACTGAAGTCCGAATGATGATTGTTAATCATGTAAATATGAATAAATGGATGAGTGAGTTAGTTGTTAATTACATGCATTAGTAATTGATTTTCGGAAATAGTTTTTGTGCTTAACATCATTTTCTGTTTCATTGGAGATAGTGTTGTATTTAACATAGTTACTGTTTAGTTTACACAACTAGCATTGTTTGATCTAGCATAATTGTCCTTCTATTTGAACAGTCAAATTGTGTTGGTTAGAAGTAATTAATGTTATGTTTATAACCTTTAAGTTCATGTTGTTCTAAAATTATTATTATTATTCATTAAACAAACAATAAATTCCATTATGTGTCTGTCGGTTACTAAATTGTGTACATTGCTCTATGTGTGGGATGGAATAATATTATTATGATTGCATGATAAACAGTTGGAAGGGAGTGTATAATTAAATAATATTATGTTTAATAGGTTATGATTATTAAACTTTAATTCTTAACCCAATACATCACTATCGAATCTAATTGTAATTGAACAATTAAGACATATCCTCCTTGTTATTTAAATAGAGCATATCTTATTGTCTTGATACTTTAAAAACATTTAAAGAATAACAATTAAATGAATTTTATATTGTCAAAGTTGTCTCGGGAGTTAAAATAGATAAGTGATGATTTCTTGCTTAATGGACATTAAACCAAGTGACTGCGCGAGGGACATGGGGAATTTAATAAACATATTTTATGAATATTTTATCTTGAAAAATTTAATGGCATTAATGATTGGAAGGCGATGGAGTAGGAGCGAAGGAAGGAGGAAAATGGTAGTTAGGAAAGGTCTCAAGGAGAAGGAGGGGGGGATAATTTTGGGGAGGAGAGTAGACTTAGAATTGTGATGAAATGGGGAGGAAAACAATCGATGACTACCCCTATGCAGGGGTGGATTTCCGTGAGGACATAGACTTGGAATTGCTGAAAGATGAGGATTGGGACAACTCAGGTATGACCTTCATGGATATATTTTTTCTTTTTTGAATATATAATTTTTATTGTTTTTTAGAATGTGTAAAAGACTTTAATATATGTACGTGTGCATATCACAGATCATGGACCACAGAGACCGGCAGGGTACTCGCCATTATGCTGAGGTGGTGTTGATCACCAAGCTGTCCTAGACGAAGAAGAAGACGAAGATGAAGCGGGAGGGGTCCAGGAAATAGAGAGGAATTTGCAGGGTTTAACCCACGGTATCCCTGCTATGAGAGTGGACGACATCCCCTTGCATCTCCAGCGGCATACTGTAGGTGTGCCTAGGCATATTGGCCGACTCCTTCGCAGGGTGGTTCGAGCTATAGTGTGTTATCACCAGCAGCGTGAGGAATCTGATGAGGGACATGATAGATCTCCTTAGATGGTAATTTTTATCTTTTTGCGGCATGTATACGATATGTAGTCTTTGAGAGCCAAATTTTTGTATGGGATTTGGTCCCAAATTTTGTCTTTAAACACAAACTTTATGTATTTGGAAAAACACTTTTATATACAGTGATATACATGCGGACGTATTTTTATGATCTATTTATTTACAATGACTTATGTCTTTATTTTTGTGATGTGTTCTTATGTATGGGCAAGATGCCAATCCAAAATGTAATTAGCTAATGAATCAGCTATACAATTGAATTCCCTTAGTACGTGTTGATATGAAATGAAATTAAAAGATCGTTCCAAGAGGCATACCCTCCGAAATAAACGAAGTAGGATAGGATCGCGAACTGTGTAAACACAATTCAGATGACAAACCATGAGTTGGGAGTCTAAAAATACTGATATGGAATCAATTCCAAGTGAAGCAACTTCCGTCAAGAGTCTGATGACTGCATGGTACTCTGCGATATTGTTGGTTGCAGGACCCAAACAATTGGCTCCTGAAGATATCAACTCAGCAGTGGGAGAATAGATTACCCATGCTGTGGAAGCGAGATTCCGGGTATGCCGGCTTGCACCGTCGGCGAATCTGAAGTAGGAAGACATCTGCACATAAAATCACGAGTCAAAGTAAGAATGGATATATGAGGTCCATGTGCACACCAAAAAGATGAGTGAAAACAAGCTAAGTACATTATGTACAAAAAGTGACCCGCGTAGGGTAACCTTACGCGTAGAAGAGTTTGAGGTATAGCCCATTGCGGGGTCGTGCCAATGGCGTGCCATCACAATCGACAAGTTCATAGGATCCTTTCTCCAAGACACGTTTTACAACAAAGGGGCCGTACCACATAGATTCTAGTTTTCCTTTTCTGAGTTTATCGTGCATTTGATCATATATGAGTATGAGGTCACCTTCATTGAAAATCTGAGGTTGAACGGATTTGTCATACTGAGATTTGAAGCGCTTTTTATGAGCTTTGTTGGCTAAAGCAGCGTCGCGGCGGGTTTCATGTAGCTTGGCTAGGTATAGAAACCGTTCCTCTTCGGAAGTGGTGTGGGGAAGTAGCTCTATGGCTATCTTAAGTGATGGAATCTCACATTCAATCGGTAAAATGGCTTCTAGGCCATACACCAGTTGGAATGGTGTAAACCCAGTAGCACTTTTTACTGAGGTTCGGTCTGCCCATAGTGCTGAAAATAGAGCTGAGTGCCAGTTGAATTTATGAGTACCCACAATACGCTGAATCATTCGTTTCAGAATTTTGTTAATGGCTTCAACTTGGCCATTAGCTTGTGGGTAGTATGGGGTTGAGTTTTCATGGCGAAAACCTAACTTTGCACTTAGTTCCTCAATCATATGGTTCCTGAAGTGGGAGCCATGATTGGTCACAATGGATTGTGGGACACCAAATCTAGCTATAATGTGATTGAATATGAATTGTGCTACTATTTTTCCGTCCTCAGCAAAAGTAGGCATCGCTTCAGCCCATTTTGTGAAATAGTCGACAGCTACTATGACATAGCTATGCCCCCCGACTGAAGTGGGCTTACAGTGCATGAAATCTATGCCCCATTTGGAAAAGGGGCCGACGGCAATAACAAGATGGAGTGGAGCACGGTGCGAGCGTGTTTTACTATGAAAGAATTGACATGGTGGAATTTCTTGACCGTTTCAATGCAGTCTTTGAAAATCGAGGGCCATAAATATCCTGCTCGTAGTATTTTATGGGCCGTAGCCATCCCAGAAAGATGACCACCACATGCTCCAGCGTGGTAGTCATTAAGAATGCGTTCCGCCTCATCTAGGGTCAAACAGTTTTGAAGAACGGTGTCGATACCACGTTGATAAAGAGTATCGTTGACTATGAGGTAGTACTTGGTGTGGTGTCGGATGCGTCGACGTTCATCGCAAGTGAGGTCGGGGCAGAAGCGTTGGATTTGGAGATATAATAAAATATCCCCATACCACGGATCAGACATGTTAATGAGGAACAACGATTCATCAGGAAGAGAATCGATGGGCTCGGATTGCTTAGTAGCACAGGGCAAAGTACAAATCAACTCATCAAAGACCAAAGACTTCTTGGACTTGGCTTTGAAAAATTCCAAGTCAAACTCTTGAAGGATGACGATCCAACGAGAATATTTTCCCCCAAGCACTTGACGTGTGAGGATATAATACATTGGATTAAAATCGGCTATAACAATGGTCCGACTGAGTAGAATGTAATGACGGAATCTCTGGACAGTGAAAACTGTTGCGAGAGCCAGTTTTTCAACATGTGAATAATGAGTTTCGAAGTCGAGAAGACTCTTACTAAGGTAGTATACTACATGTTCTATGCCGTTGTGGTCTTCCTAGACTAGCACCATACCGATGGTGGAAGTCGAAGCTGCAAGATAAAGAATGTAATCCCGTGTGTAATCGGGGGGTTGGATCACAGGATCTTTAGTTAAGGCTTCCTTTAGATTGTCAAAGGAACGTTGGGCTTCATCGTCCTAGATGAAGGGAGTGTTCTTCTTGAGAAACCTCATATAGCCTTTTCTTATCTCGGAAAGATTACAGATGAAACGATGTAGAAAGTTTGCATGCCCTTGCAAACTTTGAAGTTCTGGAATGTTTGTGGGGGAAGGCAGGGCTAAGATAGCTTCTACCTTCGCAGGATCTAAGCGTATCCCGCTTTTGGAGATTGTGAATCCCAAAAGTTTTTCGGCTTCCATGCAAAAGACACACTTATGTGGATTCAAACGGATATTGTAGCGACGACACCTTTCGAAAATGGCACCTAAGTGATCAGGATGGTCATCCCGGGTCTGAGAGTGAGCGGGAATATCATCAAGATATGGTTCTACAATATGTTTGATGTCGTGAAATGCGTATGACATTTCCCACTGGAAAGTTGCCCTAAAATTTTTAACGCCAAAAGGTAACTTTTGATATGCGAAAATCCCCCAAGGGCAGATAAAGGATGTTTTGTGCTAGTCGGATGGGAGGATATCGATCTGTTTATAGCCAGAAAAGCCATCCATAAATGAAAAGATGACACTCCCGGCACAGTTATCGATGATCTGGTCGATGAACGGAGTTGGGTAGTTGTCCTTTGGACAAGATTTGTTCAAGTCGCGGTAATCGACACGGACTCTAATCGTTCCCTGTTTCTTGGCTACGGGAACGATGTTAGATACCCATTCTGTCAATGGGATAGGATAGATAAAACCAGCTCACAAAATTTTTTCAACTTCTGCTTTAATAGCGGCTGCCTTACGAGGATGGATGGGTCAAAGTTTGTGCCGAACAGGTCGGGTGCTAGGGAAGGTTGAAATTTCATGGACCACAATTGAGGGATCTATTCCTGGCATTTCTTCATAACTCCAAGCAAAAACATCGCGAAAGGTTTTAAAGTAGGCACTGTAGAACTCCATTTTGAGGGGAGTACATGTTTTTCCAATATGTATGTTTTCCACGATACCAGGCTTCATTGAAATATCTATGGGAGTGGTTGCCATAAGGTTAGCCAAGTTTCCTTCGGAAAATACTTCGTTGAGGGAAGTGGGAAACTTGGTTTGAACCATCCCAAGTGAAGTACTGGGTTTTGTATCGGGCTCAAGCATCTGAATGGTGGGGAATGAAGATCGATGATGAAAATCTCCCCATGGTGGCTCATCACCGCACATAACTTCCATGATTGATTCATCAGTCGGAAAAATCAAATTGAGTGGATCAATAAGTGGTGGGGATGAATGACTCTCAGACGAGAGCTGTGCCATGGTGTGATGGGTAGAACAGTCGACCCAATCAGTGGTTGATTGGATCGCTTCGTACGGTGCGAGGTTTCTATTCAAAGGCATGGAGTTGCCGTAGTCTTCAATCTCAGCGGGACTCGGAATCACCCATGAATCATTGGAAGTGGTGACATTTGATGAAATCATGTTGACTGGTTGAACATGGGTCCCCAACTCTAGAAAAACTCCAATAAGGGAAGAATCCTTCATAAGACCAACACCAATGTCTTGGAACCGGTACCGAGGATGATCCAATAACGGGACGGTGTTGGCGGAGTTCGGATGAGAGTCTGGGATACAGTAATCAAGTTGATCAATGGTGACAATTTTCCCTTCATGAGGAAATTGCACAATCCGGAAGACAGTAGATGCTATGGCGGTCATGGCGTAAAACCAGTTCCGACCAAGTAGAAGATTGTAATCTAATGGTGCATCCACGACTTCAATGTGTACGGATATTGTTTTTCCCTCCAGTTCAACACCAATTGAGGGAATGAGTCCATAAGGTTGAAAATCGTGTCCATCAAATGCCCTGAGAGTAGTGGGAGAGGTTGTGACTTCGGGTGATCCTAAGGCTCTCCAGCAATTCAAAGACATGATCGATGTGGAGGCACCTTCATCTAAAGCAGTGCGATGGATGTTATTTCCATGGATTTTTGTATGAACCTAGAAGGCTAACTGGTGAGAAAGTCGAGGTTTGGCGTGCTCCAAGTTGAACATAATAGAGTTTGAAGTATCTGGGTCCATTGCCCCCAGTGCTAAAAGTAAGGTTCTACACTGCGTGGGGCAGTGTTGAAGAACTTCGAGAGTCGACATGGCGCAAGGTGCTTGAGCTAAATCCTCAACAATGTTGTAATTTTGGGCAGCTCGCGCATTGGGATTAAACGTCACCTTTCGTATGGTGCCCTTGGGTGGGTGTAGCACTGTGTCCGTAAGTGGTCTCTCGATATGGAGATGGCCGGTAGGGGGAGGGATAGAGATTGGATCTTCAACAAGAGATTTGCCTTTCGTTGTCTCTGATTGTTTGTTTGAACTGGGAGGGTTCTCATATGTCTTTGAACGAGTGGTTATATGAATCTCCTCATTACTTGTCATCAGGATTTCGTGATTTATGGATGTCTCTCCGCGAGTTGGGTTGCTCGAGTTTCCCCCCTGTGGGGTTTCATGGGCAACCATCTGCTGTTGCTGTTGAGGGAAAGGGTCAGTTAACAGTGCCGGGCGAGAGGACCGATCCTTTAACGAATTTTTTGACCTCGTCCTTGTAGGGACAGTCACGTGTGTAGTGATCATCTTGACAAATTAGGGAGGGAAACTTAGGCTTTCGACATGGTTTCTGGTCGTTGTGGGTGGGTTGTGGATTAGGAATCTCTTGCTGGTTCTTCTTGGATTTACCACGATTGTTTTTCTTCTTTACTCCGGATGGTTGTGACATAGATTGAACTACGTTCACTTCGGAGGAGATAGCAGGAGAAGTAGTAGCTTTTGAAGCAGCCTGAGGTAGAGCGGGGGAAGCAGAAGCTTGTTGTCCCGTCGAGTTGGTAGTAGGCTGGGCCTTGACTGAACTGACAATAACATCAATGTGGGGTTCAGTGGTAGGTTTCGTTGGATCAGTGGTAATGTGGGCGGCATGGGGAAGAAGTTCATGTAAAGTGCCGGATTGGGTGTATACCAAATCCATGTACTGAGCTGCCGAGATGGCTTGTTCTTCTGTGACCAGCCCGCGCATAGCGATATCCCTGGCTATGGGAGGCAAAAAGGATTTCATGAACCAATCAGCGAGTAGGTGATTCGGAATGGGTGCCTTGATTATCCTATGGTGTTGACGCCACTCATGGATGTGATCTGAAATGTGTGTAGAATTAGTTTGACGCAGTGAGGTTAACAGTTCTGTTCCAGTCTCATACCGGATGGGGAGTTGGAAATGGGTCAGAAAATGCATAGCCAAGGTGTTGAAATCATGGAAAGAGTGTTGTGGCAGCTCGATGTACCATTTTGCTGCCGTGCCGGTAAGTGTACGCTGGAAGAGCCATAGTCGAATGGAATCGTCCATCAAGGAGTTGGATGAACACCAAAGATGGAAGGTCATTACGTGGTTCTTGGGGTCTTCCTCGGGCTTAGCATCGAACTTAGGAATGTTCGATGGAATTTTGGCTGGAATGGGTGGCCAATGAGGTTCATGCCATATGCGATCGTTAATGAGCCTCGACAAATCAGGTAAGTCTAGCGTGGCCAAAAAGGGAAGTTGACGATTAGTCTGCAGGTATGAGTAATAACAGTATGGTGCAGAGAAACCTGGGGACCCTGCATAGCATACTGTTGCGTGTTATACCCATATGTGTTTCCAGGGGGGTACTGCTGGAAGTTCTGTGGGTAGTAAGCCATCTGGTTAACCGGTTGAGTGTTGGTAACCGGTTAGTGGATGTTCTACTGAGTGGGGATGGTAGGTATGGTACCTTGGGGTTGCTGAAACCCAGGAATGGTTGCTACTCCTGGTTGGGGAAAAGTTCCTTGGAGTTGTTGTGTTCCAGGAATGTTACCGCTATATTGAGTAAGTGGAGGGTTTCCCATAGCAGGGTTGCGGGGTGGCTGTGACAGTGGTGTCCATGGAAGGTTCATTCCTCCTTGAGGAACGTGTGGAAATTGAAGGGATGGGTTCCATGGAGTTGTAGCAGCTGAAGGATAAGGGAAGCCGGAGTTCAGGTTGGGGGGAATTTGAGATTGCCCCCCAGTTGGGTTCCAGTTTCCAAATAGTCAGTAACCCCCACTCTGTGGGATTTGAGGTTCCCAAGAAGGAATCGTACCTGACAGGGGATGTTGAGGATGAGGCCCAGTTGGAAAACCGGTATAAGGTTGTCCATTGCCAGGTGTGTTGTACATACCATACTGAGCAGATGCTGCTGGTTAGGAGGGTTGTTGGATGGAGCCAATGGGTTGTCCTCCAGCAGATGGGTTGGATGGCCCTATAGGAGGAGGTTGTTGACTAGGAATGGGGTTCCCAACAAAGGATTATCCTCTAGCTGGTTGGGTTGATGGCCCACCAGGAAGAGTTTGGTTGTTGGAGTTGGGGACCACGGCAGTCGGTTGTCCACCTCCTGAGATAGTGTAGATAGTGGCCGAAGGTGAACCTCCAGTGAAAACGGAAGATCCAGCAGTATGACTTGGTGTTCTTTCGCCGTTAGCCAAATACGATAGTGTCGATTGGCCAATGACGCCAAAAGTGTAGATTTGTGGAGGGGGTCTTCCATATCTGACAGGCGAGGACGGAGAAAAAAATGGGTTATTCCTCATAGAATGGGCGCCAAACATGGGTGATGGCAACAGATGTGGGGAAGTTAACTAAGGGGTATCGGGGGTATCGTCCATAGCGTGTTCAACGATAGGAGGACCATCGAATACTGGGTTCGCGTTCATGTCTTGGAAAGGGTTTGCGGGGTCCGGTGGGAACCTAGGTATAGTAACGTCTGAAGGTCTGGAGCCGTCTGCATAGGAGTGATGAAACTCTTTGCTAGATGGGAGGTTGGGATCCCGATATTCGGGAGGATGGGTAACAGGGGGATATCTAGAAGCTATTGAGAGAATTTGCTCTGTGTCCCGTTTAAACTGTGCCGACTCTAACGGGGAATTTGCTAGACTAACCATACTAGACTGAATGGAGGCCATGATCTCATGTCCCGGGGGGAGGTTGGGGAGAGATATGGTATGAGGTACGTTGCTGGAAGAACTGGTTTCCTGCGGATGAACGCTAGATGGCATGGTGATAACAGACAGAAGCTCTGCTTGGGAAGTGATAAAGCCATAATCAGGTTCAAAAGGTGTGTCAGGAAGTCAAGTATCTTCAATAATTTTGACGTACCCGCCCGGGACTGAAATCAAGCCAGGTATATCTTGGTCGAACCCTTCGGTGGTGCCAACAGATCCATCTGTGTCATCGTGAAATTTTTCTGGTCGAAGGGAGGTGTTGACATCAGGTAGGAGGATGACCTCTGGTCTAGTATTTTGGGTTGTACTAGATTCAGCCGCTGTAATGTTGTCCACTGTGGAAAATATATCTGGAATAACAGTGGGTGAAGTGACAGTGGGAATCTCAGATATGCTAGTGGTTGCAGAAGCTGCAAGAGATTCTGAGACTGTGATGTGAGTAATGGTTACAGACGGAACTAAAGATGTAGTATGTATCGGAGGTGGAATGTTCCCTTGACCAGCACCACGGCCAGGAGGAGCGGGAATGCGTGATGCAGGTGGACTGGAGGTCCTTGGCGGTGGTGGTGGAGGGATTTTTCCCTGTACTCGTCGTGATCTCTGTGGTGGTTCTGACATGATGGCATAAAAATGAAAGCTGAGGGTAGTTTCATAACAAAGAACTCAAAAACTCTAATGCAGCCAAGTGTGCAGAAGAGGAGCTAGAAAAAGCAAGGCTCGCAGGCCAAAAAAAAAAAACAATCTCTAAAATCTATACTGAGACCGGTGTCTCAGTAAGCGAGCTGAGAAAAATAATGGCCAGAATGCCAACAAGCAGTCACTAAAAAAGAAAAATGACCCTCTATAAAGATGAGATAATAAGCAAACTCCTAACTAAGAGCTGGAGACCTCAACAAGCTGTATCATTCACAAGATGATGAAATCCAAGTCGAACAATACAACGTGAGAGACCACTATGAGAAGGATATCCCTCTACCGAAAGGGATCTTGGGTAAAAGAGCCCTAGTAGAAAAGTCACTAAGCTACCTCGTTCATGACACGTTGGAAAAGGTTTTTGGGTGCTTCTACCTTATCACCCTTGCATTACTATGAATTACAAGGAAGACAATGATCGATGTTGCCTTAGGGCTAAGTGGAGTGCGGCATTCCACAGAGTTCATCCGGTTCTCAATCTCGTGGTCGTTTAACCCGTGAAAGTTAAAAATAGTCAGGAGACCCCTCCATAAACTGGCTGTGACCATGTCAATAAATACTAGAGGATTTTAGTTCCCTAGAGGACAACAACTATGTCTTAGATGAAAATGACAAGGGGGAATTATTTTGATGCCTATCCCCAGTGTCCTACCTAACTACGAAATTATTTTGATTTCCTCAAGTGAGATTAATGTTGGTTTAGTTAGGGAGATTAATTTTAGTGGTTGTATTACTCAATCAGGTAAATGGACGTGAAACTTGGTGTTGGTGTGACGACCCAAACTATGCAAGTGAGAATGAATCGAAATAAGCCTTGTATTCGATGAAAACTAGCTATGGAAGAGAGAGAGTTCTTCGATCATAAATGCATGAAACTTTCACAAGCAATAAAAAACCAAAACAAAATTTTTTTGTTTTCTTTTTGTAAATAGAGCCAAAATGAAATAAACACTTTTTTCCAATTCATTGATCTTACAACTAAGATGCTTCAAAAAATGAGAATTTCTATGGCAAATTTCAATGGTTCACTTCCTAATGCATAATAATACTGCTAGACCATTTCAATCCAAACAACACAAATGTTCTCCAATGATAATTTTGTAATATAGATTTTAATGATAATAATGGAAACAATGTGACTATGAAAGCGACACGATCCAATAAAAGAGAACAATAGTAATGGTCTGGTTGTGATGAGAAGATCAAGCCAATGCAATCAAACTGAAGGGGTGACCCAATGTGCAAATGCCACTAACTCACAAAATAATCAAGCTCACAAAAGAAATAAACACACTGCAAAGACTGTGTAATGAACAGGATGGTAATAGGAAACAGAAAACACCAACTAAGGCAGAGAAAAATGAAAAATGACTCAGGAAACCAAGCAGGGAAGAAAAAAAAATTAACAGTATGCAGACACTACCGTGTGGCAGAATAAGACTAGAGCGCGGTATTGTTAAACTACCGCTCTGGTAAGAATTCAGGATACGCGGTGCTACCATGCTGTGGTCAATGCTGAGGGCGTGGTACTGTTGCAAAGTATGGAAAAGCGCAGCTTTTGAAAAGAAAGATGAATTTTTCAGGGTTGCTGCAGACCCAGAGCACTCACTAATCACACAGGGAGGAAAAATACAGAGAGGAGGGGTGAATAAACGTCAAAGAGACCAAAATTCAATACTGGATTGAAGAGAAAGAAAAAATCACAATCAAAAAATGGGTGAAAGTGAATTCAATCAATCAAATGGAGTTCAAACCAGCGGAGTCCCCATTCTTGTTGGTAGAATTTTTCCCTATGGATAAGTAAAAATTCTCTTAGATTAAAGTAGACTTTAACTGACTCTAAACTAAGACAAAACTAAACAAATGCTACCTTCAATTCCTAGATCTAAACAGACATCTCAAGATTACAGTGCTAGAAGAAGTAGAAGAAATCTAACTGACCTTCAATCCAATCGCTTGTCTTTATGGTTGCTCCAATTTCCAAGTCCTCGTGAATGAACCTGTCAAAATGAAACCAAGATACAAGCATATACAATTCTCTAGCAACTTGAAATATGAGTTAGGATCTAAATCTACAATAGATACAAATCATATCATTGAAACAAAATCAATACATGTGATTTGCGAAACAAGACAAGTTATGTTCTATTATCAACTTGAAGTCACTTACAATGGTTGCTTGATATCCAAGCCAACTTCCGACTCCAAGTGCTTCCTCCTCTAGCTATCTCCACAAAGCTTCAAGATCATAAGTTTGATGTCTCCAAGAGTCCTCCCTTTTTCTCATGGAATGCCTTTCTCTTATAGTGTGTGGTAGGGTTAACCAACAAGAGAGAAGGGTGGATCTTGGGAGAGTTTAGTGGATCAGGCCTACTAATCACAGAAAGTGAGTTAGGATCAAATCAGGGACACCAATCCTCGAAAATCTCTCGAAAATCAAAATCCCACAAGCCACGACAAAAAGGCTAGAAAAGGTGTACCGCGCCTCCAGAACAGAGCATAACGCAGTAGTACCGCGTGGCAGAGAAAGAGCATAGCGTGGTAGTACGGACTACCATGCTCCTAAGATGGAGCAAGGCATGGTAGTAAGGGTAAATGAAGTCTCAGCTAGGTTGATTCTTGATTGGGTAGGTTTGCCTTCAAGGATCACTCATCATTTTTCTCTTCTTGGTGTTTTAAGCAGTAGGGGAAGTGTCGTCAACTCTTTTTGTGGTGAAGATGCGACACTGTGAAATATGGAGGTATAACAATAAACTATTCAATTCATAAACTATGTATGAATATGACCATATGAAACTTTTTCTTGCCAATGGGCTACGCTATGGTTGTGAGGTTCATTACCATGAAATGCGATCCAAATCCCGAGCTAACAGTTGTAATGCATAACCTAGATTCGTAATGTTGGTTATTAAGATCTTGTATTAACTCGTTTGTTGTATAAATCTCTGTTTATTAATTATGATATTGACAATATATTCTTAGCATTAATGCATGGTCTATCTTGGTTAACAGAGGACCATCGATGACTTCAAACTTGGCTGAAGGTTGGTGAAGCCATGTGATGGCTTAAGGACCGTATCATGTACTAGCTCAGCCTCCCTTGCGTCGCAATGTAATGAGCGTTTCTAGGGATCCTCGGGATCATAACTCATTTCCATCAGGGTTTAGTTATTCGACAATGTAAAGTGTTGTTCATTTGTTCTTCAAAGGTGTAGCATTATGCTGCTACGACGAGGGTGGCTATGTATAGAGATTTCCCAACCCTGCTATCGCCTTGGTGAAATGTAACAGGTTCAACTACTGTAATTTGGTGATGAAAATGTTTAGTAGCTGTTACAACTTCTCTAAGGAGTTCTCACAAGAGCTTTCCCTCCATACCGTAAGGTCTTTGGTGTTCACAACTTGACTCTATGATTTTTCTTGTTAAGCATTTGGGTGTTTGGGTTCTACTAGTTGGTGTTAAGAGTTAACTTGAATCTCGATGGGATTTTGTTGTTGGAAGCTAGGCTAAAAGAGAACGATGGAGGCTCAGCTCCTGGAATCTCTGTCTGTTCTTCACGGTAAGTATTAATATGCTAAACCCTTAATGTTTATAGTAAGTAAAACCAAGATGTTATTACTTAGATATCTTTGTAACTGTTTTCACAGAGTTTCCTAGAGTTCATGATTTTAATTTAAAGATAACCCTTACTTATATACTATGTGCTTTGTAGGGACATACAAGCTACACCGTTGATTAAGGAGGCACGACGACAACCCGAACTTCAGGCAAGCATTTGTCACATACCCAAATTCTGAAAGTTTTATGTTGTCATAAAAACATTATGTTTTATGTTATTGTAAAGTTTTATGTTTATGGACCAAGTGGGGTCAAGGATGACTGTAATTAATTACTCTGAATATTTTATTATTTATAGATAAAAGAGGAGACAAATATCCAAAGGAGACTATTCAATGAGTGTTCACTGACCCACTACGAGGAATGGACTGGGGTGGAGAGAAAACTGACACTTGGCACCATCCTCAACTCACTTCTAGTTGTTGTAGGGGGCAACTTTTCTACTTTTATTGTCATGTGTTCCCCAAGACAATGGAACTGAGTAGGTGGCTCATTAACTAAAGACAACTGACCAAAGACCTAGGCATGCTTTATCTACCCATCGAATTCAGTATGATGAGGTTCAGTTCTTACCTTGTGAAAACTTCTGAAAGAGAAAAACAAGAGAACACAAGAGATTCAATGAGTGGAAGGTTATAAGTGATTGAGTGAGTTAAGATTGCATTCTGAACTAGTGCAGCCACATTGTTGAGTTCAATATTCCTAAAGGTAGAAGTATTACTGTCAAGTACTACTGCTGAGTTGCAAAGGAATTTATTCCATTCTCAACACAACATCTTTGTCCTAGTGGTTTAGTGAACAGGCTCCGGGGTCCTAAGGAAAGTAACTTCGTTTTCTTCAGGAAAAGGTTGGGTGGAATGGGCTCCTTTGGCTATTTGTCTCTTCTACAGTTACCAGGGTCTAATTGTGTTATCTTATTTACTTTCTGCCCAAATTATTTACTAAGGAAATGATTTTATTATGTTATCAACTTTTTATTAAAACCTAGATATCTCTTAAACTATTAGTAATGATTTTAATTTTCTATCATATTATCTATGCTGAAAATCCATGTATCTGATAAGTATAAAATCGATTGAATAATTCTGAGTTTGCAAAATGATAAATGATAGAGTAGAAATACTTCTCTATATTTTTCCACATACTTTATGTACCGTACTCTAGTACAGAAAAGTTAATTTAGGAATAGATTCGAATGATTCTATACCTTATAATAAATCTATTACATTTCTGTATTTATATTTGGATAATCTTCTCTAAGAACAGTGTTTTTATAATCCTACTATTTTGCAAAAGCATGATGTAAAACCTTTTCTTTCAATAGCATAAACTAGATCAAGTTTCAGTATCTTCTCATACAGTTATCACTACATAGTATCACATAGAATAGTAACAGGAGTAACATTTTACTAATCAATATCTTTCTCATTTTAAAATCTAAGTTCAATCATGGCATAAACCTTTTATACCATAAATCAAATAACATATATTTAATTGCATAAAACATCTCAAATAAAACGAATCTTTAATCATTATAAAAAAATGGAAGTTATAAATATTGCAGGATTGCAAATAGAAACATATATCTATTTTCTTTATCACGCCTTTCGTAACATGTAATTTCACCATAGGTTAACCTTTGAAACATTTACAAAGGGATCTTCAAACATAGTGTTTCATAACGAACTTTAAATAGAACTATCAAATATTTTAACCATTAAATTATACTAAGCAACTAGTAACTAAAAAGAGTCTATTAAACATTCCAAGGTTGATAACCCTGTGTTGAAATATTGTAACTTCAAAGAATATTATATTTGTACTTTATTATTCTGGAGATGTTTCATTCCTCCATGAAGATCTTATTGTATATCCGGAGATGTTTATTCCTCCGTCGTAATGTGGTAACTTGGGTTATTATACTTCCCTAGTGGGGGTCGGCCCTGTATGTGTTATGTGGGTCAAAGGGTTGTTAGACCACCCTAGTGGGGTCAGTCCATTCAGTTGTAATGGGGTGTTTAACCCAGTGGTAAAGTTGGGGCCGACCTAGTTAATATAAAGTACAAGTCGGAGATGTGTATATATAGACGAGGTGCGTTCCTCATTTGACACACTTCTATCACTTAGAATGTAGTGCACTTGTGAGGGAGAGGTATGATATGGAGGACGAGGATCTCATGTCTTTGGTTTGCATCTTTTTATTTGTTGGTCATCTATATTGAAGAAGCTTTGCTGGGTTTTCTACCCCATGAGGGTTTCCCAGGATAAATCTGTGTCTCTTGTGTTTATGTTGTGCTTGTTGTTTCTTCAGTAATCCTGTATATGCTATTGTTGTGAAATCGAATGTAATGCTGATATTTTTTGTCATATCATAGTGAATCTTAACATGGTATCAGAGCTAACCTGAAGGAAGGCAATGTATGGCACTTACGACACTTGCTTCACTTATGATCATTTGAGGGTTAGGGTTTTATATAGAAAAAAACCAGTCATCGTGGAACTTTCTCTATAAATCCATTTTTGCAAAGGTTCAGGATCTGAAACCTTTACAGTTCGTAGATAACATCCCCATGTATCTTGTGTCAAAAGGACACCCTCAGATTCGTTTTACTTTGTGATTTATGATCAGTACACGTTAGGGTTTTTGCCTCTTCTAGATCTCAGTCATAATCAGGTGACCTCGGAAAAAAGGTCATAAATTGGGTTAGGAAGCTCCAAATGAAATTTCATAAAACGTGGCAGGTAGTACACAGACTCTACTATCTCAAGAAACTTTTTCATAGGTCGAAGTTGAACCAATGACATGTGGAACTCCGTACAAGTTCGCTCTCCTGTTTTATCCCATAAACAGGTCACGTTGCCACACTTGGCATAACTCTCTCTCAGAGAATCCAATTGAGGTCAGACCTATAGGGATAGAAATATGACAGGTCAGGATACCACAAAAAAATGTTTTCAAACCCATTGGATCAAAAATTTAGGAGTTACACCAGAAACAATCAGGTACATATTTCTGTCAAAACAAAATTATTTTTGAGCACCTTAATTCATGGCTTCCGGAATTTAGGGTTTCGGATAAAGTTGGAATTTTTGTGATCAGAGTCCATGGATGAATACTCCTCATCAAAATAGAAATTTAGAGACCAAGATCATAATTTTTGGTTGGTAAAAAGAGTGGGCTTGATCAAACCCTAGTTCAGGATTTTGATCGGAAAGGTGGAAAATTAGGGCTTCTACAGAAGTTGGGATTTTTGAAGTCTGTGACCACGGCTGAAAGCTCCTCAGAAAAATAAGAGCTTAGAGATTTGGATCAAACCTTTTGATTAGGAAAAATGGTGGGCTCCATCAAACCCTAGTTCGGGATCCTGTCCAGAAGATCCAGAAGTTTCAAAGGCAATCTTGAGCGGTCAAATTTTGGAGATTTCAAAATTGAAGTATGCAAGTTTGATCAGCTCAGCAAGACACATATATCCATCCATTCAGAAGTGTGTGAGTCAAAGATTGAATTTTTAGGGTTTCTCTAACAAACCCTACTTGAGCTCCAGATCCATTTTTAGGGGGAGTTGAGGCTAAGGCCTTACATAAGAAGACTCCAAGAAGTCTTGACAGGTATGTCTTAAGGAGATACAGGTATGTCTTGAAATCTGATTCTTGATTAAGTTCATAATATGTTTGTCTTCATATTATTTAGATTAGTACAATCTTGATTAATGTTAGAATTGTCTTATCACCCTAGTAAAAGTAGGTGAATGATAGAAGGCAATCATTGATTAGGGTTATATGATTGTACTAATGCCCTGTGGTGTTGTATGAGGTTGATGTTGTCTGCTAACAAGATACAGGTACATCATGAAAGACAAATCAACTTCCATGACCATGATGTCATGAAGACAAAGACTCATCCATAATCTTTGATCACATAGAAGTTCTACCTATGATATATGTATGACTTTGTTCTACTATGCTTAACCTATGAGATATGCAGGTTCTAACACAGGATCTCTAAATCGTTGAAGAGAACAAAGAAGATATTATCTAGGTATGTTAGACATAACTAAGCTGGTATAATAATCCAAGTATGTTTTCCTATGTCAAGTTAGAATCCTACTTTGTGCTAGGATATTAGTATACCCATGTATTGAATGATCATGACCATACATATTCAAGATTATTTAGAATTATAATGTTTTGATAATATTGAGATTATACTAATGAATGTATGTTTGTGTATGAGATCATGAGGATGACACTAGTGCACACTTGAGCATGCACAGTGGTACGGATTGAATGGAAGTTCAAAAGACATATAGAAGATCAAGCGGGAGGCAACCACACAAACATAAAAGATAAGTATTTGAGTTGTTATTTGAAACAGTAAATGATATTGCTTGTAATAGATTGCATGCATATTTAGAATATATCACGTTGAGTGTAAACATTCATATAGCATTGAACATTATACTACTAATATGCATATGATTGGTAAGTTGGACAAACATTCCATTGTTGCTTGTATAGAATGAAACCTCTTTGCTGACATGCTGAGAGCTGTGCACACTCTTTATAGTATGTTCTGGTAGAAATGGAAGGCATCTAGATAGCCACTGTATGCATACAGGATATGGAAAAGTCTTGTGCCAAAGTATTGGTCAAGATAGTTGCATAACTATGTAAATGATATCTGTATGCATAATAGGTTATCATGTCAACATGATTTGATGATTGTGAAGCATTACTAATCATGTACTTAATTTTGATTTGTAGGAAAGATCATGAAGAATGATGAACACCGAACAAGTGATGGATGTTCAACAAGAAGATTTACAAATCAAACATAATATAGAAAGCTTGTAGCTAGAAGATTCTCTTAGAAAGAAGAAGAGGATCATGATGAGATGTTTGCTCTAAGTGGCTAGATAAGACCATTCTCTTAATAGTGTAATTGAAGAAAGCTTTGTATGGATACCCAGGATCGATAGCCATTTGATGAGCTTAATAATCACCATGGGTGATGTGGATCTCAACCTTTTCTACAAGGTTGAATATGGTTTCTATATACAGATGACATGAATGCAAGAAGGAACTCACCACAGAGTTTGAATGATCTCAAGGATCATATCAGTAGACCCATCTGACAAGAGATGGCACAGATAGATTTGCAGAAGATCACTCAATGCAGAGTGTTAATGATGTTCAGTCACAAAGGGAGAATTGACAGTTTCTTGATAAGCTTGGGCTTTACCAAAAGTAAAGCTGATTCATTATGAATGATGAATCTATCATACTATTACTATATGTGGATGATCTATTTTTACAAACAGATCATGAAAAGCAAGAAGAAGATGGCTGCGGAATTGAAAATGAAAGATCTTAGATTGATGCATTACTTCCTAGGTCTAGAAGTATGGCAAGGCTCAGAAGGAATCTTTCTCATCCCGGGAAAGTATGCTGTGGAAATCTTGAGACGAATTGATATGTTGGAATGTGAAGCCATGGCCACTCTCATGGGTTTCGACTTGAAGTTGTTAGCTGATGAACACCTTTAGGCAGTATCTAGTGGAAACTAGATGTGTTCACCTGATAGTTGCAAATCATGTGATGACATACCCAAAGGGTATGATAGAATTTGGTCTATGTTATCTTGGAGATCATGAACTTAGATTGTATGGATACATAGATGTTAATTGAGCAGGAAGTGTATCAGACAGGAAGAGCACATCGGAAGGATGTTATTGTATGAGATCAGCCATGATCTCGTGGTTTAGCAGGAAACAGTCTAGTGTGGCTCTCAGCACAAGCGGAATATATGACTGCTTTCTCTACTAGTTGTGAAGCAGCATGGCTTGAGGATTGTTTGACTTAGAGATAGATCCAACTGTGATCTTGTGTGACAAACAGAGTTGTATCAAGATGGCAGAGAATCCAGTGTTCCATGATAAGTCAAAACACATAGAGATTTGATATTTCTATAGACAAGATATGGTGCAGAAAGGAATTATAAAGATCGAATTTGAAGGTACTGATGAACAAGTTACCGATGTACTAACCAAACCTCTACCTCAAGAAAACAAGTTACCGATATACTTATCAAACCTCTACCTCAAGTAAAGTTTGAGTACTTCTGAGACAAGCTTGGTGTAGTTCAGAAGGACCCTCCTCAAAAGGGGGAGTGATGTGGTCACTTATGATGAGATTGCCTACATCGATAGTGAGGTCGATGATGTGGATACCTATATTGGTGATGCCGACAAAGAGGTTGGTAGATGGTCCTTAGACAGGGTCTATGTTGACAAGGGGATTGCATCATCCTTGAACACATGTTCTAAAAGGATCCGTAGACATATGTCTTCGAGAATGAAGTCCTTAGTGGACAGGAGGGGATTGTATCATCCCCAGACTTCAGTCCCAGAATTGATCCGTAGACAAGATGTCTCCGAAAATGATATCCTTAGTGGACAGGTGGGGATTGTATCGTCCCCGGAATTCAGTCCCTTGAATTGATCCGTAGACATGTGTCTGAAGATGAAGTCCTTGGTGGATAGGTGGGGATTGTATCTTCCCCAAACTTCGATCCTAGAATTGATCCGTAGACAAGATGTCTCCAAAAATGAAGTCCTTGGTGGATAGGTGGGGATTGTATCTTTCTCCGACTTCGGTCCCAGAATTGATCCATATACAAGATGTCTCTGAAAATGAAGTCCTTGGTGGATAGGTGGGGATTGTATCTTCCCCATACTTCAGTCCTAGAATTGATCCGTAGACAAGATGTCTCCGAGAATGAAGTCCTGAATGAATAGGTAGGGGATTGTATCCTCCCTGGACTTCAGTTTTAGAATTGATTCGTAGACAAGATGTCTCTGAGAATGAAGTCCTGAATGAACAGGTAGGGAATTGTATCTTCCCTGGACTTCAGTCCCAGAATTGAGCCATAGACTGGGTCTCCGAGAATGAAGTCCTGAATGAACAGGTAGGGGATTGTATCTTCCCCGGAGTCCGGTCCCAGAATTGAGCCGTAGACTGGGTCTCCGAGAATGAAGTCCTGAATGAACAGGTAGGGGATTGTATCTTCCCCAGACTTTGGTCCCAAAATTGATCCGTAGACATTTTTGTCCGAGAATTAATGATAGGACTGTATCATCCCTGGACTCTTGGTTCAAAATGTGCGTGATGGGATTGCATCGCCCGTACACATGAGACTTGTCTTAAAGTGATAAGGATTGATCATCCTAGAACTTGATCTGGATTGTATCATCCATGGACCTATGTCCTAAAGAGAGCGGGATTGATCATCCTGTAATATGATCGTGTGTCTTGCAGGGTATGCTTCTATTATGTATACTTGACTAATGAGGATACTTGTATTGATGCATTGATACTTGTATTGATGATATGTATTGATGAGGATACTTGTATGTATACTTGTATTGATGAGGATACTTCTATGTATACTTGTATTGGTGTAGATACTAATACTGATGATCTAGATGACGATGTTGATGATCATGTGATCACGATGCTGATGATCGTATGATGACGATGCTGATGATCGTGTGATGACGATGCTGATGATCATATGATGACGATGTTGATGATCGTATGATGACGATGCTTATGATGGTGTGATGACGATGTTGATGATCGTATGATGACAATGCTGATGATTGTGTGATGACGATGCTAATGATCGTGTGATGACGATGCTGATGATCGTATGATGACGATGCTGATGATCATGTGATGACGATGCTAATGATCATGAGGATCCAGATGATGATGTTGATGTTGTTGTAGTTGTTCGAGTGCTACAGAATATGAAGACTCAGTACTAAAGATGTTGATGTTCGAGTAACTTCCTGAGTTACTGATGATATTGAGAAAGCTTCCAATGATTTATAGATGTGTCATGTATGATGTTGATGACTCCTTGCTCATGCAGATGTTGTTATAATATCCTTCTTGTTAAGGGGGAGTGTTGAAATATTGTAACTTCAAAGAATATTATATTTGTACTTTAGTATTCCGGAGATGTTTCATTCCTCCGTGAAGATCTTATTATATATCCGGATATGTTTATTCCTCCGTCGGAATGTGGTAACTTGGGTTATTAGACTTCCCTAGTGGGGGTCGGGCCTGTATGTGTTATGTGGGTCAAAGGCTTGTTAGACCACCCTAGTGGGGTCAGCCCAGTCAGTTGTAATGGGGTGTTTAACCCAGTGTTAAAGTTGGGGCTGACCTAGTTAATATAAAGTACAAGTCAGAGATGTGTATATATAGTGGAGGTGTGTTCCTCATTTGACACACTTCTATCACTCAGAATGTAGCGCACTTGTGAGGGAGAGGTTTGCTATGGAGGAGGAGGATCTCATGTCTTTGGTTTGTATCTTTGTATTTGTTGGTCATCTATATTACGGAAGCTTTGCTGGGTTTTCTATCCCATGAGGGTTTCCCAGGATAAATCTGTGTCTCTTGTGCTTATGTTGTGCTTGTTGTTTCTTCAATGATCCTGTATATGCTTTTTGATGTATATGTAACTTCGGAATGTATTTCATATATGTATATTGTACTCCTATAGAGATGGTATTATTTCTCTATACGGAAGTGTTTGTATTCCTATAGAGATGTTATTATTCCTCTATGCGGAAGTGTCGTCATTTATATTGTAAGTGTCGTAACTTATACTTGATGGGTTATTAGACCACCTTGTTGGGGTCAGCCCTGTATAAGTCATGTGGGTCGAAGGGTTATTAGACCACCCTATTGGGGGTTGGCCATGTGGGTCAAAGGGTTATTAGATGACCCTATTGGGTGTCGGCCCAGTCAGCTTTATGTTATGTGGTTAAGTTGAGGCCGACCTAGTAAAGGTTATTAGGCAAGTCAAGTCAAGTATAAATAGAGTGCGGGAAGCACTCTATTTGATCATTCTATTCTCACACACACTCTTTGGAGAGTGGCACACTTGTGGAGGAGGAGAAGCTGCTACTAGGAGATGTCTATCTCTTATGCTTGGGTTGTATCATTGCTCTATATATCTCTGAGGAAGTTATTGGGGTTTTTCACCTTTATGGTTTTCGCCATGTAAATTCTGTGTCTCTTGTGTGCTTGCATTATTTTGTCCATGATTGATATGCTGTAGATATGTTGTACATGTTGTTCTCTCAGTTAAGATCCTAGATCAAATTGAAGTAAATTTTGAAAAATTAACATGGTATCAGAGCTAGCCTAAAAGAAGGCATGGTATGGCATGTATGACACTTGCTGCACTTGCGATGTTAGGGTTTGATATAAAAAAAACCAATCATCGTAGAACTTTCGCTATAAATCCATTTTGGCGAATTTTTTGGATCTGAAACTTTTACAAGTCGAATCTCAGATCCGCATGTACATTGTGTCCAAAGAACAACTTCTAATTCATTGTAATTTGTGTTTTATGATCTATACAATCTAGGGTTTATGCCTCTTCCAGATCTAAGTCATAAATAGGTGACCTAGGAAAAAAGGTCTTAACTTGGGCTAGGAAGCTCCAAATGAAATTTTGTAAAAATTGATAGGTAGTGCACAGATAGTACTTTCTCAGGTAAGTGTTTTAGAGGCCGAAACTGAACCAGTGACAAGTGACACGTCGTACAAGTTCACTCTCATTTTTTATCCCATAAACAGGTCATGTCGCGACACTTGGAATAACTCTCTCTAAGATAATCCAATTGAGTTCAGACCTATGGGGTTGGAAAGAAGATAGATTGGGTTACCACAGGTAGAAGTTTCAGACCCTGGGGATCAGAATGTTCAGAGTTACACTAGAAACAATCAGGTACATATTTCTGTCAAAACAGAATTATTTTTTAGCACCTTCATTCATGGCTCCGGGAATTTAGGGTTTTGGAGAAAGATGGAATTTTTGTATTCGGAGACCATGGCTGAATGCTACTCATCAAAATCGAAATTTAGAGACCAAGATCAGAATTTTTGGTTGGGAAGAAGGACGGGCTTGATCAGACCCTAGTTCGGGACTTTGATCGGAAAAGTGAAAAATTAGGGCTTCTGCAAAAATGGGAATTTTTGAAATCTGTGACCACGGCTGGAAGCTCCTCAGAAAAATAGAATCTTAGAGATTTGGATCGAACCTTTTGATTTGGAAGAAGGGTGGGATTTATCAAACCCTAGTTTGGGGTCATGTCAAGTGAATCTGAAAGTTTCAAAGGCAAATTTGAGGGGTGAAACTTTGCAGTTTTCAAATTCTGAATATACCGGCTTGATCAACTCATCAAGGTGCATCTTTCTATCCTTTTAGAAGTTTGAATTTTTAGGGTTTTTCTGACAAACCCTAATCCAGCTCCAGATCCAGTTCCTGCAAATCAAGTCGATTGGGTTAATCCTAGAAGTGAATGGATTGGTCACCTACATAAGTGAAGAAATTCCTGTTTCAGAGGGAGACAAGGCTAAGGCCTTACATAAGAAGATTACAAGCAATCTCGACAGGTATGACTTATTCAAGTATGTTTCGAGATTTGTTCATGATTAAGTTTATGGTATGTTTGTCTTCATATTATTACGGTTAGTACAATATTGGTTAAATTTAGACTTGTCGTATCACCTTAATAAAATTATGAATGCATGATAGAAGATATTCATTGATTAGGGTGTTGACACTTATGATTGTACTAATGCATTATGGTGTTGTATGAGGTTTATGTTGTCCGCTAACATGAAAGGTACACCAAGAAAGACAAATCATGTTCTAGTTCAAGAACATATGATCATGGTGACATGAAGACAAAGATTCATCCATTGTCATGGATCACTTAGAAGATCTATTTACGAGGTATGTATAACTTGGTTCTATAATGGTTAACTTATGAGATATGCAGGTTACTAGCACAAGTCATTGAAGAGAACAAGAAGACATCATGTGGGTATGTTAGACATAACTAGCTAACATACTAATCCAGGTATGTTTTTCCTATATCAAGTTAGAATCCTACCTTGTGATAGGATCTCTTATATAAGCATACATGGCATGATTGATAATGATCATTCATAGGTTTGAATAATCATGGGTGTATGCATATTATGTTTCTTACCTTAATTGATGTTATGAATAACTATAAGAATCATAAAAATAAAGGTTTGAGTAACCATGGGTTTAGGCATATTATGTTTCTTACTTTAATTTATGATATGACTAACCATAAGAGTCCTTGAATACTAATGCTTATTATTTTCTTTTTGAAATGATCATGACTATACATGCTTAAGATTATTGTGTTTTGATAGTATTGAGAATATACTAATAAATGTATGATTATGTATGGGATCTTGAGGATATCACAATAATGATACTTGTAAGCATGCATAGTGATCAAGAATGGATATAAGTTCAAGGACAGGTAATCCAGGAAGCAAAGATCAAGAGGGAGCACACTCCAATAGTTTCTGCAAGGATGTAGATATTCAGAGGGAGTCGACCACTTCTCACAATCCACATAAGGATGGAGTTGCAAAGATTCAGAGGGAGTCCACCCAACAAACAAACAAAGATAAGTATTTGAATTCTCATTTCTTGCATAGTTGATTGTTTAAATAATACTGTTCAAAGATGTATATACTGATGTTCCTAGAATTAGGCTGTTTATTTTGGCATATTAGAATAATTGCATTAATGAACATCATACTACTAATATGTATATAATGGGTAAGTGGCCTATGGCACTGTACAAAATTCCATTTCTACTTATCTAAAATGAAACCTCTTTGTTGACATGTTGGTATTTGTGCACACTCTCAACAATGTTCTGGTAGAGATTGGAAGGCATCTAGAAAGTCACGGGATATGGATAAATGTTGTATTGAAGCATTGGCTAAATTAATTGCGTGACTGTATGACATATTTCTTTATGAGTAAGAACTTGT
The DNA here is from genome assembly GCA_027924585.1 of Larix kaempferi. Taxonomy (NCBI): domain Eukaryota; kingdom Viridiplantae; phylum Streptophyta; class Pinopsida; order Pinales; family Pinaceae; genus Larix; species Larix kaempferi. The sequence continues at coordinate 11,283,840 of BSBM01000756.1, forward strand.
TTTGAAAACTATGAGATGTTTCTAATCATGCAATTTAACTTGTTTTGTAGGAAAGATCATATACCATCACCTACAAAAGAAGGACTACAACATTTGTTCCAGCAACAAAGTTATCTATTGAAGATATTGAAGTTCCCAGGATTCAAGAAGAATGCCATGATGGAGGAGACCATTCGATCATGAAGAATGATATTTGGGACGCGGTCCCAAGACCTGAAGGGAAGTCTATTGTGACTTCCAAATGGATCTATAAGATCAAGCATGCTACAGGTGGCAGCATAGAGACTTTTGCTCCTGTAGCCATATCCACTTCCATCAGATCAGTACTTGCTCTGGCTGCAGTGATGAAATGGAAGATACACCAGATGGATTTCAAGACAGCTGTCTTGAATGGTGTAGTTGAAGAATAAGTGTATGCGGAGCAGCCACTTGGCTCTGAGACACATGACAGGGTGTCATATATGTACAGAACTTGTTATGGTAGGATAGACGGCTTTCTTTCGAGTTTGGGCTTTACCAAGAGTAAAGCGGATTCCAACCTTTACTACAAGGTTGATGAAGGCAATCCAGTGATACTACTTTTGTATATGGATGACCTGTTTATTACAGGTGAAGATAGATTTATTGCCGACACGCAGTGGAATCTTGTTGTCGAGTTCGAGTTGAAGGAATTAGGGATGATGCACTATTTTCTAGGCATGGAGGTGTGGCAGAGTACAGATGGAATCTTTCTTGGACAAGGGAAGTATGCAGTAGAGATCTTGAAGAGGTTCGGGATGATGGACTACAAGGCCATGGCCACACCTATGGCATCGAACCTAAAGCTTCTGTGTGATTCTTCATCTGATCCGGTTGATGTCACTGTGTATCGTTAGATGATTGGGTCCTTGATGTACCTGACGAACACGAGACTAGATATTTGCTTTGCGGTGAACATATTGAGCAAGTTCCGGACGGATCCGAGGAGTGTTCAACTGGTTTCTATAAAGCATATTCTGAGGTACCTAAGGGGTACGGTTGACTATGGGCTCAAGTATGATGTGAATCAAAAGTTTAACCTGCAGGGTTATGTTGATTTAGATTGGGGAGGCAGTGCTGCAGATAGGAAGAGTACATCTGGGTGTTGCTTCAGTATGGGATTAGGTGTGATCTGTTGGTTTAGCAGGAAGCAATCTCGCGTAGCACTGAGTATAGCCGAAGCACAGTATGCTGCAGCATGTTCGGCTAGTTGTGAGGCAGTATGGATCCGGAAGCTACTGTCTGAGTTATTTGATCTCCCGCTGGAGGCTACTGGTATCTTTTGTGACAACCGGAGTTGTGTGAAGCTGTCTAAGAAACCAGTGTTCCACAACAGGTCGAAACACATTGAGATAAAATATCACTATATCAGGGATGTGGTGCAGAGAGGAGCATTGAAGCTCTTGTATGTTGCGACGGATGATCAGATTGCAAATGTATTAATGAAGCCACTAGCCAGAGTGAAGTTCGAGTACTTCAGAGAGAGGCTTGGTGTTCTTGAGATCGATGAAACTTCGAGGAAGAAGTGATGGAGACATTTGCTGTAGCCATTCATAGCATGGTGGAAGGGGGATCCTTCACATGGCTGTGGATGTAAGCACTGGATGATGAGCATCAGGATGATGTTCTAGTTTCTTTTCTAAATGATCAGTTGGATCATTCATGTATGTACGCATCATGTTGGATGCTGAATATGATCAGTTGGATTATTTATGTATGTACGCATCATGTTGGATGTTGGATATGATCAATTGGATCATTTATGTTTGTACGCATCATGTTGGATGCTGGGTATGATCAGTTGGATCATTTATGTATCTATATATGTATCAGGTGGATGCATTGTATGATCAGGACAATCGTGGATGACGAGCTTCTCCAGATGACATGCATCAGGACGATGCAGAGATGATGATCAGGATGATCATGTGTACATCAGAATGATGTATGGTGAGTATCAGGATGATACTCTATGGCTGTGGAACAGGTTGTGCAGATGATCATGTCTGGGAGATCCTATAGGTTGGAGTTGTGTACCCATAATAGCATGGGATGCTCTTTCGAAACATTTCTCTAGGACATATAATAGTGCCCTGGGAGATCCTTCAGGTCGGAGTTGTGTACCCGTAACATCTTGGGATGCTCTTTCAAGGTTTTGTCCTATGGCGTGTAATTTGCTCCTGGGAGATCTGGACAGGATGAAAAAGGCCTCATATGCTTCAGCGAGGTTTTTCCATGACCACATGTAATTTGCTCCTAGGATATCTGGACAGGATGAAAAATGCCTCAGATGCTTTAGCCAGGTTTTGTGGTGGACCACATGTAATTTTCTCCTGGGAGATCTGGACAGGCTGAAAAAGGCCTCAGATGCTTCATCCAGGTTTTGTGGTGAGATCACATGTAATGTACTCCTGGGAGATCCGACAGGTAGAGCTATGTGATCGTAATAGCCTGGGATGCTTCAACTAGGTTTTGTGATGGGTCACATGTAATGTGCTCCTGGGAGATCCGACAGGTAGAGTTGTGTGCTCGTAACAGCCTGGGATGCTACCACTAGGTTTTGTGATGCACGTAATAAGTCCTGAGGATTCGACAGTATGGCTAGTGATGATGAAGACCTACAGGTGGTGGGCCTACATCCAGTATGAAAAAGGACTGGCTCTGTAGAAATTCCTATGACGAGTAGATTCAGAGATTGATTGAGATAGCAGCAGTAGTGACGATGACGATGACTTGATGACGATTATCCAGTGACGATGATACAGAGAAGAAGACTTGTGCTAGAAGACCTATTTCGAGAAATACCTTCCTAGTTAAGAGGGAGTGTTGATGTATATGTAACTTCAGAATGTATTTCATATATGTATATTGTACTCCTATAGAGATGGTATTATTCCTCTATACGGAAGTGTTTGTATTCCTATAGAGATGTTATTATTCCTCTATACGGAAGTGTCGTCATTTATATTGTAAGTGTCGTAACTTATACTTGATGGATTATTAGACCACCTTGTTGGGGCTGGCCCTGTATAAGTCATGTGGGTTGAAGGGTTATTAGACCACCCTATTGGGGGTTGTCCATGTGGGTCAAAGGGTTATTAGACAACCCTATTGGGTTTCGGCCCAGTCATCTTTATGTTATGTGGTTAAGTTGAGGCTGACCTAGTAAAGGTTAACAGGAATGTCAAGTCAAGTATAAATAGAGTGTGGGAGGCACTCTATTTGATCATTCTATTCTCACACACACTCTTTGGAGAGTGGCACACTTGTGGAGGAGGAGAAGCTGCTACTAGGAGATGTCTATCTCTTATGCTTGGGTTGTATCATTGCTCTATCTATCTCTGAGGAAGTTATTGGGGTTTTTCACCTTTATGGTTTTCCCCATGTAAACTCTGTGTCTCTTGTGTGCTTGCATTATTGTGTCCATGATTGATATGTTGTAGATATGCTGTACATGTTGTTCTCTCAGTTAATATCCTAGATCATATTGAAGTAAATTCTAAAAAAATAACAATGCTATTGTTGTGAAATGGAATGTAATGCTGATATTTTTCGTCATATCATATTGAATCTTAACACCCTATTCATAATTCATTACTAATAATACCGTATAAATAATTTCATTCCTTTCCAAATGAGAACATCACACGAGACTAGGGTTCGATACTCGTAAGGGTTCACCCAAATAGCCCATGCCTTCATAATTATAAACATGACCTTTGCAAGTTTTCATAAAGTACAGGTGTGTAGGGTTCGAGTCTCAAATCACCTTAAAAGCCACGTAATAATAATAAACTATCAAATAAATCTTAACTACATAACAGGTTTGGGGTTATAAACCCTTTAGTGTTTCCACAAGCAAATCTTAAACATGGTAAGGGGTTATGGTAGGGTTTTTAACCCATCCTTATGACCAAGGTTGGAAGTAACTCTTAAAATTTGAACATCACAACCATTTGCTAATAGAAATGGGTCTTTCCCTAAAACACGAGTAACTAGAATCAAAATCTTTTCATTCAAAAATAACGAAAATACCGAGAGTGAACTCTCTGATTTATGCAGTTCAAACTATATTTTAATCTTGCAAAATACACATATAATTATCCATAAAAAATTATACAGGAAGCATTGAGAAACCAACGCACATGTCAAGGTCGAGGGTTCAAACCTCCCTATACCAAAATGCCATACGGCTTAAAATGTTTGCAACCTACTATAAAACCAAAGTATATTTTGAAACCGAAATCTCGGCTAACCAAATGAAGACTGGCATTAGTGCCAAGCTTCACCTTAATCTTCCAAGTGCATTTAAATGCCCATAGGAAGTCACCGAGGCTTATGAGGGCCAAAGAAGCTCTTATCCTTTCTGGCCAACCTTAAAACCAAATGCCGAGGAAGTGACCTGTCAGGGACATTCTCAAAGCGGCTGGTTAAATCTTTAAAGTAACTCATACATTATAATTTAAAATAATGTTCATGTTAAAATACTTAGCGAACACGAAGGGTCAATTTGACTGTACCTATAACTCATTAGTTGGTTCGAGCATTATCTTCCTTAAATGTATGCGGTGGTTAAACTATGAGCATTAACACTTGTGGTGCAAGATTTCAACATCGAAACCCGTAAGAGTTAAAAACTCTGTAAATAACTTGGATCCATATAACCTGTTTTTGATCACTTACAAGCTATGAGGTCACAGTATTGAACCCCGGGAGGAACTGCAAGCTTCATTTACAAACCCTAAAAACGTGAGATCCTGTCAGCCTCTCCTCCCACCTTCACTGCAAAATGAATGTCCAGTTTAATTTCTCATCAAGGTAGTTCAAAACCCATCTAGCATTTAACACAAAGACCAAGAATCTTCACGTGAATCCCTGCCATGAGGATTGCCAAGGGGAATTCCACCTAAAACACAATTAATAACCTTTAAATTCTATAGTTACCGAATGCATGTTTCCCGCCAATGCAATGATCCACCGAGGATTAAATCTGTGATCTTCACTATTGCTTACAACGTATAATATGTTATGCATATAGTCAAGCATATAGTGTATAGTTCCACTTAGAGCATTCGAAGAGGCATAATATGCATATAGCATAAGGTATAGGTGCTTATGGTTTATAACATCTAGCAATAGTATAGATGCATAAATTTTATAACATCTAGAATTAATTCTAACACATATGTTAGCACATAGTATAAAACCTTTACTGTATGGTTTGGTCATGTATAAAAGCTATAGCTGAATTTTAATACATTAATCCATGACTTAATACAAATAAAACAAGAATGGCATAAGCATGATCTTGAATATGAATATTAAACGCTATGGAAAATATAAGTAAATATACAAGACGATAATAATGTTGATGTAATTGGAACATCGGAATGTATTTCACCTATGTATGTTGTACTCCTATAGAGATGTTATTATTCCTCTATACGGAAGTGTCATCATTTGTATTGACAAGTGTCACAACTTGCAAGTGATGGGTTATTGTTAATTTTTCAGAATTTACTTCAATCTGATCTAGGATCTTAACTGAGAGAACAACATGTACAACATATCTACATCATATCAATCATGGACACAATAATGCAAGCACACAAGAGACATGGAGTTTACTTGGGGAAAACCATAAATGTGTAAAACCCCAATAACTTCCTCAGAGATAGATAGAGCAATGATACAACCCAAGAATAAGAGATAGACATCTCCTAGTAGCAGCTTCTCCTCCTCCACAAGTGCGCCACTCTCCCAAGAATGTGTGAGAGAATAGAATGATAAAATAGAGTGCCTTCCGCACTCTATTTATACTTGACTTGACTTGCCTAATAACCTTTACTAGGTAAGCCTTAACTTAACCACATAACATAATGCTGACTAGGCCGACACCCAATAGGGTGGTCTAATAACTCTTTGACCCAAATGGCCAACCTCCAATAGGGTTGTCTAATAACCCTTCGACCCACATGGCTTATACAGGGCCGACCCCAACAAGGTGGTCTAATAACCCATCAAGTATAAGTTGCGACAATTACAATATAAATGACGACACTTCCGTATAGAGGAATAATAACATCTCTATAGGAATACAAACATTTCCGTATAGAGGAATAATACCATCTCGATAGGATTACAATGTACATATATAAAATACATTCCAAAGTTACATATACATCAACAATTATTAGACCACAAAGTGTGGGGTCGGCCTTGATTAGTATTACCATGGGTTATTAGACTGAGTTAGACAAGTCGTCCCTACTAGTTTATTAGGTAGGTGAGGTCATGTGTAAATAGAGTGTGGGCGGCACTCTATTTTATCACTTCGTTATTCACTTCTACACTCTCTAGAAAGTGGCGCACAAGTGAAGAATGAGGAGTAGCTACTAGCAGGACTATCTCTTGTACTTGGGTTGTATCATTGCTCCTTCTATCTCTGAGGAAGTTGTGGGGTTTTTCACCATGATGTTTTTCCCCAGTAAAACTCTGTGTGTCTATTGTCTGATGTGATTGCTTGTTGTGATTGATATGCTTGATATGTTGTATATGTTATTCTCTTAGTAAAGATCCTAGAGTATATTGAATTAATGCTAAAAAATTAACATGGTATCAGAGCTAACCTGAGAAGAAGACACTCTGCAGTTGCGGAAGCTAGGGCTTCTTATTTATTGGGTTTCTCTCCATAGATCTTGAAAGGAAGTAGGGTGGATTGACTCTCCTCATCAAGGAGCATATTTATGTCTAATCAGAATTCAATTCTCATCACTTTCATTTTTTGCCCTAAAACATTAGGGTTTCCACAAAAATAGGAATTTCTCAATGCTGAGACCATAGCTAGAAGCGCCTTGGAAAAATAAAATTTTAGAGCTTTGGATCAAACTTTTTGGTTTGGTGAAGCTCCGAGAAACTCAAACCCTAATTCAGGGTCCTCCCTAATGAATCCGGGAGACTAAAAGGCATTTCTGAAGGGTGAAACTTTGCAGATTTCAAATTCTGAATATACTAGGCTGATCAACTCATCAAGGCGCATCTTTCTATCCTTTCAGAAGTTTGAAATTCACATTTTGAATTTTTAAGGTTTCTGTGATAAACCCTAATTTAGCATGAGATCGAGATTTCTACAAATCAAGTGGTAAGACCTAAATCTTTTCTATTTCCATTTGAAGTACTCTTTAAGATGTCTCACAACACCAAGCTTGAGGATAAGCTTGAAGGGGTTGATAACTTCCGAGCATGGAAGTATAGGATTGGGTTAATCCTAGAAGAAAATGATTTGGACACTTACATAAGTGAAGAGGTCCCTGTCCCAGAGGGAGAAGAGGCTAAGGACTTACATAAGAAGAACTTGGTCAAGGCAAAGAGGATCATTGTTGATTCTATCAAATACCATCTCATACCACATGTGTCATCTCTAAAGACACCCAAGGATATGTTTGATTCCCTAACCAAGCTATTTGAAGGGAAGAACATAAATCAGAAGATGACTCTGCAGAACCAATTAAAATGGGTAAAGCTTCTTAATGGAGAGACCATTCAATCCTATTTCTCTAAGGTCTCTCAGATCAAGGAACAACTTGAAGTTGTGGATGAAGTAGTGGATAATGGTGAAGTTGTCATGACCACATTGAATGACCTACCTAGGTCATGGGACTCCTTCATCCAAGGAATCTATGCAAGAAGGAAGTTGATCTCATTCAGTAGACTATGGGAGTAATTTTCACAAGAAGAAGCAAGGCTTGTGGCCCAAGAAGAGAAGATGGAAAATGAAGATCAAGCTCTCACAACATACACCAAGGGAAGCAAGTTTAAGAGGGAGAAATATCATAACAAGAAACATTCTCACCCTCATCATAAGATGAAAGATCTCTCTCATGTTCGATGTTTTGATTGTAATGAAATAGGACTATTTGCCTCAAATTGTCCCAAGAAGAAGAAAGACAACAACAAAAAATTCAACAAGAAGAAGAGGTACAACAAGAAGATATTTCATACTCATGTTGTTGAGGATGATGAACCTCCCAAGAAGAAGGCTAGGGCAGAAAGTGATGCTTCATCAAGTGAAGATGAATATGTTCTAATCTCTGCTCTCACAGGTACTATCTCTTATGAATGTAATGATTGGCTTATTGATAGTGGAGCTTCCAATCACATGACTGGGTTTAAAGAATCTTTTGTAAATCTATCTGAACATGAGTCACCCCATAAAGTGAAACCTAGGGATGACTATCAATATCCCATCAAGGGAAGTGGTGAAGCCTCCTACAACCTAGACTCTGGGAAGTCTTTGAAGATGAAATATGTTCTATATGTACCTGAGCCAAAAAAGAACCTACTCTCCATATCCGCATTGGATGGAAAAGGCATGGGTGTTGCATTTATAGATGGCCAAGTCCTAATGTGTCCAAAGGGTAAAATTATAGATGATCCAGTAGTGATTGGAGAGCAATAGGGAGGATTGTACAAATTGAAGGGACAAATTGAACATGCCATGGTACATGAATCCATGGAGCCAAGTGAACTTTGGCATAGAAACCTTACACATGTTCACTATAGGGAACTACCAATTGCATGTAAAGCTGTAGAGGATCTTCCTGAAATCAAGACACAGCATGAAGGTGTTTGCAAAGGACGTGCAAAAGGAAATAACATTAAGAAGGAATTTCCAAGCAGTGAAAACAAAGCTAAAGGAATCTTGGAAATTATCCACTCTGATGTCATCCAATTCTCTGAGTGGGTATGTATACTATGTCTCTTTCATTGATGATTTCTCTAGGAAGACTTGGGTCTATTTCTTGAAGAACAAAGATGAAGTGTTTGATAAGTTCAAGGAATTGAAATCCTTGATGGAAAATCAAACTGATAAGAATATCAAGACCTTCAAATCCGACAATGGTGGAGAATTCACTTCAGGTGACTTCAAGAAGCTATGTAGTGATTCAGGGATTAAGAGGGAGTTGACTACTCCCTACAATCCACAACAGAATGGAGTTGTAGAAAGGAAGAATAGAACAATCATGGAAGCAACACGGATAACTATGCATGACTAGAATCTTCCTATGCATCTTTGGGAAGAAGCAGCTAGGACAACTGTATATGTGCAGAACAGAAAACCTCACAAGATATTGCACAATAAGACACTAGAATAGGTATTCTCTGGTAAGAAACCCGAAGTCAGCCATCTCAAAATATTTGGTTGTCCAGTATATACACATATATCAAAGGAAAAGAGGACAAAGCTAGATCCTTCAAGAAAGAAGGGGATCTTCGTGGGTTACAGTGAAAACTCGAAAGCCTACAGAATATACTTTCTAGGGTTCAAGAAGATTGATGTCAGCAGGGATGTAACATTTGATGAAGACTCAGCTTACATCAAATCAAAGAAGGCACCTGTTGAAGATCATGAAGAACCAAAGGAAAAAAAAATTCAATACATCACCATGACTGAATCAATTCTAGAAGCAAATCGTGAAGTTGAAGATCCACAAGAACCTTAGATCCACCCCGCGAGAAGAACTCTCACAAGAGAAAACCTGCATGGGCTAGAGAGCTCATTCAAGATGCAGAAATATATGGCATTCCAGAAGAAGAACACAAAGAAAGGAAGAGGACTAGATCACATACCATTTATGTTTCCCTACTCTGTGATATTATGAACAAAGAACCTTCCAATTATGAAGAAGCAGCGGAAAAGAAAGAATGGAAGGATGCCATGGTCGAGGAATACCAATTGATCATGAAAAATGATGTTTAGGATGTAGTCCCAAGACCTAAAAGTCTGTTGTGACTTCCAAATGGATCTACAAGATCAAGCATGCTGCAGATGGAGGCATAGAAAAATACAAAGCGAGATTTGTAGCTCATGGCTTCTCCCAGAAAGAGGGTATAGACTATGAGGAGACTTTTTCTCCTGTATCCAGGTACACTTCCATCAGATTGGTACTTGCTGTGGCTGCAGTGATGAAATGGAAGATACACCAGATGGATGTCACAGCTTTCTTGAATGGTGTAGTCGAGGAGGAAGTGTATGTGGTTTAGGCACTTGGTTTTGAGACACATGACAGGGAGTCATATGTGTGCAGGTTGAAGAAATACTTGTATGGCTTGAAGCAAGCTCCTAGGGCTTGGTATGTTAGGATAGACAACTTTCTATCCAGTTTGGGCTTTACCAAGAGTAAAGCGGACTCCAACCTTTACTACAAGGTTGAGGAAGGCAATCCTGTGATACTACTATTGTATGTGGATGAACTGTTTGTGAGGATGGGTTGATTGCTGACACGAAGAGGAATCTTGCTACCGAGTTCGAGATGAAGGACTTGGGGATGATGCACTATTTCCTAGGCATGGAGGTGTGGCAGAGTGCAGATGGGATCTTCCTTGGACAAGGGAAGTACGCAGTAGATATCCTGAAGAGGTTCAGGATGATGGATTGCAAGGCCATGGCCACACCTATGGCATCGAATCTGAAGCTTCTGTGTGATGCTTCATTTGAGCCGGTTGATGTCATTGTGTATCGTCAGATGATTGGGTCCTTGATGTACCTAACGAACACTAGACCGGATATTTGCTTTGTAGTGAACACATTGAGCCAATTCTTAATGGATCCTAGAGGTGTTCACCTGGTTGTTGTAAAGCATATTCTGAGGTACCTGAAGGGTACAATTGATTATGGGCTCAAGTATGATGCGAATAAAAAGTTTAACCTGTAGGGTTATGTTGATTCAGATTGGGTAGGTAGTGCTATAGATATGAAGAGCACATCTAGGTGTTGCTTCAGTATGGTATCACATGTGATCTCTTGGTTTAGCAGGAAGCAGTCCTATGTAGAACTGAGTACAGTCGAGGCAGATTATGTTGTAGCTTGTTCGGCTAGTTGTGAGGCAGTATGGCTCTGGAAGCTACTGCCTGAGTTATTTGATCTCCCACTGGAGGCTACTGGTATCTTTTGTGATAACTAGAGTTGTGTGAAGTTGTCTGAGAACCCAGTGTTCCACGATAGGTCGAAGCACATTGAGATCAAATACCACTATATCAGAGATATGGTGCAGAGAGGAGCAGTGAAGCTCCTGTGTGTTGCGAAGGATGAGTAGGTTGCAGATGTGTTGACGAAACCACTAGTCAGAGTGAATTTTGAGTACTTCGGAGAGAGGCTTAGTGTTCTTCAGATTGACGATACTTCAAGGAAGAAGTGATGGACACATTTGCAGGAGCCATTCCAAGCATGGTGAGAGGAGGATCCTTCCCATGGCTATGGATTCAAGCACTGGATGATGAGCATCAGGACTATGCTCCAGTTACTACTTTGTATATGCATCATGTTGGATGCTTTGATCAGTTTGATCATGTATTTGTATATGTATCATGTTGAATGCTTTGATCAGTTTGATCATGTATTTGTATATGCATCATGTTGGATGCTTGATATGGTCAGTTGGATCATGTATTTATATATGTATCAGGTGGATGCATTGTATGATCAGGTGGATCATGTACTTATGTATGATCAGGTGGATCATGTACTTATGTATGTATCAGGTGGATGCATTGTATGATCAGGTGGATCATGTATGATGATATGTATCAGGTAGATACTTTGTATGCATCAGGTGGATATATTGTTTGATTAGGATGATCATAGACGAAGAGCTTCAGGATGTTGCTCCAGATGATATTCATCAGGATGATGCTATGATGATGATCAGGATGATCACATACGACAATCTTCAGGATGTTGCTCCAGATGATATACATCAGGATGATGCTATGATGATGATCAGGATGATCACAAACAATGAGCTTCAGGATGTTGCTCCAGATGATATGCATCAGGATGATGTTATGATGATGATCAGTTTGATCATGTGATGATGTACATCAGGATGATGTACAGTGAGTATCAAGTTGATACTCTATGGCCGTGGAAAGGTTGTGCATGTAGCATAGAAAAGATCCTTTAAAATCTGAACAGGTAGAGCGGTGTGCTCGTAACAGCCTGGGATGTTCTAGATATTGAGATATGAATAGGTAGAGGGGTGTGCTCGTAACATCCTGGGATGCTCTGAGTAGGTTTTGCTACGGTTTCGAATAGAAAAGATCCTTTAAAATCCAGACAGGTAGAGAGGTGTGCTCGTAACAGCCTGGGATTCTCTATCGAGATCCAAATAGGTAGAGCAGTGTGCTCATAACATCCTAGGATGCTCTGAGTAGGTTTTGCGAAAGTTCACATACAAAAGATCCTTTAAAATTCGGATAGGTAGAGCGGTGTGCTTGTAATAGCTTGGGATGCTATATCGAGATCCGGATAGGTAGAGCAGTGTGCTTGTAATATCCTGGGATTCTCTGAGTAGGTTTTGTGAAGGTCAACATGTAAAAGATCCTATAGTCTGCACTAGGTTTTGTTGGCGCACGTAATCAGTCCCTAGGTTCCATAGTATGGCCACTGATGATGAAGACCTATAGGTGGTGGGCCTTCATCCAACATGAAAAAGGGTTGGCTCTGTAGAACTTCCTATGATGAGTAGTTCATATATTGATTGAGATAGCAGCAGTGGTGACGATGACGATGATTCGATGACGATGATCCAGTGATGATGATCCAAAGAAGAAGACTTGTGCTAGTAGATCTGTGTCGAGAAATACCTTCCTAGTTAAGAGGGAGTGTTGATGTAATTTTAACTTCAGAATGTATTTCACCTATGTATAGTGTACTCCTATAGAGATGTTATTATTCATCTATACGGAAGTGTCATTATTTGTATTGACAAGTGTCGCAACTTGCAAGTGATGGGTTATTAGACCACCAAGTGTGGGGTTGGCCCTGATTAGTATTACCATGGGTTATTACACTGAGTTAGACAAGTCTGCCCTGCTAGTTTATTAGGCAGGTCAGGTCATGTATAAATAGAGTGCAGGAGGCACTCTATTTGATCACTTCATTATTCACTTCTACACTCTCCAAAAAGAGGCACACAAGTGAGGAAGGAGGAGTAGCTGTTAGGAGGACTATCTCTTGTACTTGGGTTGTATCATTGCTCTTTCTATCTCTGAGGAAGTTGTGGGGTTTTTCACCTTTACGGTTTTCCGCAGTGAAACTCTGTGTGTTTATTGTCTCATGTGATTGCTTGTTTTGATTGATATGCTTGATATGCTATACATGTTATTCTCTCAGTAAAGATCCTAGAGTATATTGAATTAATGCTAAAAAAATAACAAATAAATTACGTATATTATGCTTTTAAACTATATAAAAATATAGCTGATATTATATTAAATAAACCTTTAAAATTGATGATCGAAGCTAAGGTAGATCTCACCCTTGAACAAGTTAAGTTCTCTATACATTTTAATATCGAGGGCTAATTGAAGTTTAAGCAAAGTCTTTTTGACTTACATCAATAATGCTTCGGTCAGTAATCTTGCTCTTACCTGTGATCTGTGACAGAAGTTTAAGAGCATTAACTAAATAGCTAAGTAAGCCTTGGGGTTCCCATAGGACCCCCTTCATCAAAAAGAAAATCAAACAGTTAGTACTTATAAATAAAATAGTACCATAGTTAATTGACGATGTTCATACACTAAAGAAGTAAACCTAAGTATTCAGAAAACAAACATAGTAGTTAAAACATATGAAAGTACATGGTAACATAAATACATGCATTCAATCATTCACAAGCAGTAGAGACATTACAAAAAATATAACATGTAATTGATGTAACATGTTTATAACATTGACGACTATTGAAGAAGGTGTCGTCATAATACAAAATCAGGCTAACGTTTAATTAAGCAAATTATCATTAATTATACTTCCGCATAACGAATGTAAGCATTTAATGCTACTTAGAAAATTTTAATTTTTTGTGAAATTTGGGGATGTTACATGTGGTATCAGAGCACGGTTCAAATACTAGGCTTGAAGTGGCTCAATGCGCACATTTAAACTCTAAAACAGAATTGCAAATTACTGATTTTTTAGTTTCAACATTTTATAAATTTAGTCTGCAGGTATGGAAGGACCAGAAGTGTCAGTTGAGGATATGTCCCATAATAATGAACACAATAATAATGAACAAGGACACATTAATGCAGAAAATTTATTTGTGGAATTGAACGATAATTCATCTGAATTGCTAAGGACAATAAAAGATTTAAAAATCTTGATAAAAAATGTTAAGGAAAGAAAATGAACAAATTCTGAAAGCTTAAGAGGAGCTGAATCAAATCCTGTTGGATACATTTCATAACAATGATAAGGATAAAAGAGCAGAAAATAATTCTGAATCAGGAACCATGTCCTACCAATGTAAGGATAAAAAGTTAAAATTGACTAATTATGACAACAGCTCATCTTCTGAATTTTATGAAAAAGTGCACAAGAAAAATAACAAGTATTCCAGTGATAGTAGTGAAAGTGACTGCTACACTAAAAAGAATAATTATAAGCCTTCCCAAGAAATTCTGGAGAATTTAAGAAGATTAAACCACCATCTTTTAATGGAGAAATAGAAAGGATTGAGACAGCCGAAGCATGGCTATCCGGTATGAATAAGTACTTTCAAATTTACAACTACTCAAGTCATTTAAAAACTAAAATGGCAATTTATAATCTGACCGAGAAAGAAGACATCTGGTGGCAAGATCTAAAACGAGTAAAAGGTTTAAAAGAGAAAAGTGTAAACTAGAGTAATTTTAAGAAATATTTTAAAAGAAAGTTTTTGTCAGAACAGCATTATGAGGAACAAGCTAAAGAGTTTTATGAGTTAAAGTTAGGTTCCATGGATATGAGAGAATTAAGCAGCAATTTCTTAAAGTTATTAAGGTATGTCCCTTACATCACTGAAGAAAAGCCTCAGGTACAAATATTTATGAGTTGTCTGCCCTCATATAAAAGACAGGATTGAGTACGATGGTCCTCGAACTCTTGAAGAGGCCATGAGAAAAGAAAACATATGTTATGAACAGAACAAGAAAAGAGAAGGCATACCAAACTTGAAGGTAAAAAGGCCTAATAATTTTGTACAAAGGAAGAAGCAATTTTCTTTTAATCGCAACTTTGGAAATAATAATTCACGTAAATACTCTAACAGAAAATTTCAAGGAAATAATTCAATAGGTAATACACAGTCAAAATTTACAGCTGCAAGAAATAGTGATTAACCTAAAAAATTTGTTAAAAACAATGAATAGAAAGAACCTGTTAAATGTTGGGACTGTCAAGGACCTCACTATGCATCAAACTGCCCAATCATAAAGAGGGTTGTCAACAACATACACATAGTATAGGAGGAGACTATTGTTGGTGACTTAGCAAGGGAAATGCCCAGAATCAATGCAGCCTTGGAAAACATATAGGATACTCATGAGACTTCCATGGTTGAAGTAGAAGGTATGCTGAAAGATAAACCTATTTCTATTATAATTGATCTTGGAGAAAGTCTTAGCTATGTGTCACCTGATTTAGTTAAATGTTGCAATCTGAAAATAGACAAGTTTGAAAAGTCATGGTTGGTCCAATTAGTTACTGGAACTAAAAGAAAGGTGACTGATTATGTAAAAGAGTGTGAATTATTGATGAATCAGTTTAGGACTCATGTTAACCTGAATGTGTTACCTTTAGGTTCTTACGATGTTCTGATTGGGATGGATTGGTTGGAAAAGCATAGGGTAGTATTAAATTACTTTGAAAAGGCTTTTACTTGTTTAAATGATAAATGTGAAACTGTAACAGTAAAAGGGATTCCTAGAAAGACATATGTTAGACAAATTTATGCTTTGCAAGTTAAAAAGGTTGTTCGAAAAGGGTGTAAATTGTTTGCTGTTAATGTAATTAATGATGAACAATCAACTAAGGAAGATAAGTTAAAGTTGAAAGACATACCCATTCTAAGGGAATTTTCTGATGTATTCTCGGAAGAAATTCCAGGACTACCTCCGAAAATGGAACTAGATTTTACCATTGAGTTAGTACCGGGGGCGGTACCAAACTCAAAGGATCCTCACCGAATGAACACTCTGGAACTTAATGAACTTAAATCACAACTTAAGGAACTCACTGATAAAAATTATATAAGACCCAGTGTGTCTCCATGGGGAGCACCTATTATTTTTTGTTAAAAAGAAGGACGGAACTATGCGTTTATGCATAGATTACCGCGAGTTAAATAAAATGACCATAAAGAACAAATATCCTTTGCCCCACATTGATTATCTATTTAATCAACTACGCGGTGCAACGATATTCTCTAAAATAGATTTAAGGTCTAGGTACCATCAAGTTAGAATTAAAAATGAGGACATCTTTAAGACTGCTTTTAGAACCAGTTACAAGCACTACGAGTTCATGGTTATGCCTTTTGGGCTAACCAACGCCCCAACAGTTTTCATGTGTCTTATGAATAATGTTTTACATCAGTACTTAGATAAGTTTGTAATTGTTTTCATTGACGACATTCTAATTTATTCTAAGACTAAAGAAGAACATGACGAATACTTAAAAATAATTTTACAAGTGTTAAGAGAACACCAACTTTATGCTAAGTTCAGCAAATGTGATTTCTTTAAAGATAAAATACAGTACCTAGGGTATGTGATATCCAAGGATGGAGTTGCAGTAGACCCACACAAGATAAAAGCAATTAATGAATGGCCTGCCCCTAAAGACGTAACTGGTGTACAATATTTTGTGGGAATTACAGGTTACTATCGTAAATTTATAGAAGGATTCTCTCAAATAGCAAATCCTATAACCTCTTTACAAAATAAAGGTAAGAAATTTATCTGGGATAAAAAAATGTGAAGAAAGATTTAAGAAATTAAAAGAACTATTAACAATGACACTTATCCTAAAAATTGGAGATCCAAACAAGGATTTCATCGTGTGCACTAATGCATGTAATGATGGACTTGGCGGGGTCTTAACACAAGGAGGTCATGTGATTGCATATGAGTCTAGGAAGTTAAAGATTCATGAGAAGAGCTATGCAACTTACGACTTAGATTTGGTTGCCATGATACATGCGTTACAATTGTGGTGTCATCACTTAATCAAAAGAAAATTTACACTAATGACAGATAATAAAGATTTAAAATATTTGTTGGATCAACCAAATTTGAACGCAAGGCAAGCTAGGTGGCTACCTTTCATTAGCGAATATGATTTCGAGATTCAACACATTAAAGGTAAAGAAAATAAAGTTGTTGATGCCTTAAGTAGAAATGCTAGGCTAAATTTTGTTTCAGCAATCAGTACTTATAAAACTGATCTAGAAAATCAGATTAAGGAAGGAATCAAAATGGATGAAAAATATCAAAAATTACATGAAAAGGTTGCTGAAGATAATGCTGAAAATTTAATAACAGATTTCAGAATTGATGAAAGAGGATTAATGTTGTATAAAAGCAGACTTTATGTGCCTAACGTTGCTGAAATTAAGTTCTTGATTTTAAATGAATTACATAAAAGTCCATACTCAGCGAATCCTGGTTACCAAAAGATGATAACAATGCTGAGGAAGGATTATTTTTGTCCATGTATGAAAAATGAGGTAGATGAATATATTGCCAGGTGTATGGAATGTCAGCAAATAAAGGTTGAACTTCAACACTCAACATGACAGTTGTAGCCACTACCTGTCCTGGATTGGAAATGGGAAATAATTAGTATTAATTTTATAACTGGTTTACCTAAAAATAAGAAACATAATGATTCCATAATGGTAGTTGTGGATAATCTTAGTAAAGCAACCCATTGTATACCTGTTAAAACAATCTATAAGGCTGGTAACATTGTTGAAATTTTTATGAAACAATTTATTCGTTTGCATGGGATTCCAAAAGTTATAATTTCTGATAGGGACTCTAAGTTTACAGGAAATTTCTTGAAGTCTTTATTTAAATGTTTAGATACTACTTTAAATTTCAGCACATCATTTCATTTGCAAACGGATGGCCAAACAAAAAGAGTCAATCGGATTCTTGAATATATGTTAAGAATGTATGTTAGAGATCAACTAGGTAAATGGGAGGAATATTTGCATCTTGTTGAGTTTGTTTATAATAACCACTACCAAGCTTCAGCAAAACTTAGTCCATTTGAAATTTTATATGGAAGAAAGTGTAACACTCATATTTCTTGGAGTAATCCAGTTGACAGGTTAATGTTAGGACCTGAGTTATTAAAAGATATGGAACTAACCGTGAAATAGGTTCAAGGCAATTTGAAAATTGCACAAAATAGACAGAAAAACCATGTAGATCTCAAAAAACTCAAAAAAAAAGTTTCAGGTTGGTGAACATGTTTTCCTCAAGGTAAAACCAAAAAAGAGCTCCTCAAAATTAGGAAGCTGTGCAAAACTAGCACCAAGGTATTGTGGACCTTTTGAAATACTATCCAGGGTAAGACTAGTGGCATATCAGTTGGATTTACCGCCAAATCTTAAAGTGCATAATGTATTCCATATCTCTCTTTTGAAAAAAATATGTGCATGATGAGAATCATGTGATTAATTGGAATGATGTACAAGTGGAACTAGAAGGAGATTTTTTGGTGGAACTAGATTGTATCCTCGACAAGAGGAAAATTTTTCTTTGTAATCATACCATTGGACAAGTAAAGGTGCAATGGAAGCACCTTAGCCAGATTAAGCAACCTGGGAGTTGGAAAGTAATATGCGGGTGGCAATCCAAATATACTCCAAGAAGAATTAGAGGATGAGGAATAAAGAAACATCGAAGATGATGTTGAATATAAGAGGGGGCGTTTGTCACATACCCAAATTTTGTACATTTGATGTTTTCAGAAAAAACATTATGTTTTATGTTATTGTAGAGTTTTATGTTTATTGACCAAGTGGGGTCAAGGATGACTATAATTAATTACTCTGAATATTTTATTATTTATAAATAAAAGAGGAGAAAAATATCCAAAGGATACTGTTGAATGAGTGTTCACTGACCCACTAGGAGAAATGGACTCGGGCGGAGAGAAAACTAACACTTGGAAACATCCTCAACTCACTTCTAGCTATTTTAGGGGGAAATTTCCCTACTTTTATGGTCATGTTCCCTAAGAAAGTGGAACTGAGCAGGTGGATCATGAACTAAAGACAACTAACCAAAGACCTAGGCATGCTTTATCTACCCATCGAATTCAGTAGGAGGCGGTTCAGTTCTTACCTTGTGAAAACTTCTGAAAGAGAAAGACAAGAGAGCACAAGAGGTTCGATGAGGGGAAGGTTAGAAGTGATTGAGTGAGTTAAGACTGCATTCTGAACTAGTGCAGCCATATTGCTGAGTTCAATATTGCTAAAGGCTGGAGTATTATTGTCAAGTACTACTGCTAAGTTGCAAAGGAATTTATTCCATTCTCCACACAACATCTTCATCCTGGTGGTTTAGTGAATAGGCTCGGGGATCCTAAGGAAAGTAACTTAGTTGTTTTTAGGAAAAGGTTGGGTGGAACGGGCCCGTTTGCTTGTTTGTCTCTTCTACAGTTACCAGCTTCTAATTGTGTTATCTTATTTACTTTCTGCCCAAATTATTTACTAAGGAAATGATTTTATTATGTTATCAGCTTTCTATTAAAACCTAGATATCTGATCTTAAACTCTTAGTAATGCTTTTAATTTTCTATCATATTATCTATGCTGAAAATCCATGTATTTGTTAACTATAAAATCGATTGAATAATTATGAGTTTGAAAAATGAAAAATGATAGAGTAGAAATACTTCTCTGTATTTTTCCACATAGTTTATGTATCGTACTCTAGTATGGAGAAGTTGATTTAGGAATAGATTCAAATGATTGTATACCTTATAATAAATCTATTTCATTTATGTATTTATGTTTGGATAATCTTCTCTAAGAACAGTGCTTTTATAATCCTATTGTTTTGCGAAAGCATGATGTAAAACTTGCTCTTTCAATAGTATAAACTAGATCAAGTTTCAGTATCTTCTCATACAGATATCACTACATAGTATCACATATCATAGTAACAGGAGTAACATTTTACTAATCAATCTCTTGCTCATTTAAAACCTAAGTTCAATCATGGCATAAACCTTTTATACCAGAAATCAAATACCATATATTTAATTGCAGAAAACATCTCAAATAAAATGAATCTTTAATCATTATAAACAAATCGAAGTGATAAATATTGCGGGATTGCAAATAGAAACATGTATATATTTTCTTTATCACGCCTTTCGTAACATGTAATTTCACCGTAGGTTAACCACTGAAACATTTACATAGGGATCTTCAAACATAATGTTTCATAACGCACTTTAAACATAACTATCAATTATTTTAACCATTAAATTATACTAAGCAACTAGTAACTCCAAAAAGGTTATTAACCATTCCAAGGTTGATAACCCTGTTAATAATTCATTACTAATAATACCATATAAATCATTGCATTCTTTTCTAATCGAGAACATCACACAAGACTAGGGTTCGATACCCGTAAGGGTTCACCCAAACAGCCCATGCCTTCATAATTATAAACACGACCTTTGAAAATTTTCATAAAGTACAGGTGTGTAGGGTTCGAGTCTTGAATCACCCTAAAAACCACGTAATAATTATAAACTATCAAATAAATCTTAACTACATAATAGGTTCAGGGTTTGAAACCCTTTAGTGTTTCCACAAGCAAATCTTAAACATGGTAAGCGATTATGGTAGGGTTTTTAACCCAGCCTTACAGCCAAGGTTGCAAATAACACTTAAAATTTAAACATCACAACCATTTGCTAACAGAAACGAGCCTTGCCGTAAAACACGAGTAACTAGAATCAAAATCGTTTCATTAAAAAATAACAAAAATGCCGAGAGTGAACTCTCTGATTTATGTAGTTCAAACTATATTTTAATCTTGCAAAGTACACATATAATTATCCATAAAAATTTATACAGGAAGCATTGAGAAACCAACGTAATTCAAGGTCAAGGGTTCAACCCTCCCTGTACCAAAATGCCATACGGCTTAAAAAATTTACAACTGACTGTAAAACCAAAGTATATTTTGAAACCAAAATCTCGGATAACCAAACAAAGACCGACATCAGTGCCATGCTTCACCTTAATCTTCCAAGTGCATTTAAATGCCCATAGGGAATCATCGAGGCTTACAAGGGACAAAGAAGCTCTTATCCTTTCTGGACAACCTTAAAACCAAATGCCTAGGAAGTGACCTGTCAGGAACATAAACAAAGAAGCTGGTTAAATCTTGAAAGTAACTCAATACATTATAATTTAAAACAATGTTAATGTTAAAATACTTAGCAAACACAAAGGGTCGATTTGACTGTACGTGTAACTCGTCAGTTCGCCCGAGCATTGTCTTCCTTGAACGTATGCGGTGGTTAAACTATGAGCATCAACAGTGGTGGTGCAAGATTTCAACATTGAACCTTGTAAGAGTTAAAAACTCTGTATAGAACTTAGATCCATATAACGTGTTGTTGACCACTTACAGACTATGAGGTCATGGTATCGAACCCCAGGAGGAAATGCAAGCTTCGTTTAGAAACCCTAAAAATGCGAGAGCTTGTTAGCCTCTCCTCCCACCTTCAATGCAAAACAAATGTCCAGGTTATGTCTCGTCAAGGCAGTTCAAAACCCAGCTAGGGTTTAAAAAAAAGACCAAGAATCTTCACCTGAAGCCCTCCCATGAGGATTTCCAATGGGAATTCCACCCAAAACACAATTAATAACCTTTAAACGATATAGCTACCGGATGCATGTTTCGTGCCAATGCAGAGATGCACCGAGGATTAAATCTATGGTCTTCACTATTGCTTACAACGTATAATATTTTATGCATATAGTCAAGCATATAGTGTATAGTTCCACTTAGAGCATTCGAAGAGCCATACTATGCATATAGCATAAGGTATAGGTGCTTATGGTTTATAACATCTAGCAATAGTATAGATGCATATTTAGTTTATAACATCTAGAATTAATTCTAACATATATGTTAGCACATAGTATAAAACCTTTAGTGTAGGGTTTGGTCATGTATAAAAGCTATAGTTGAAGTTTAAATACATCAAGCCATGACTTAATACAAATAAAACAAGAATGGCATAAGCATGATCTTGAATATGAAGATTAAACGCTATGGAAAATATAAGTAAATATACAAGACGATAATAAATTACATATATTATGCTTTTAAACTATATAATATAGGTGACATTATATTAAATAAACCTTTAAAATTGATGATCGAAGCTAAGGTAGATCTTACCCTTGAACAAGTTAAGTTCTCTATACATTTTAATATCAAGGGCTAATTGAAGTTTAAGCAAAGTCTTTTTGACTTATATCAATAATGCTTTGGTTAGTAATCTTGCTCTTATAGGACCCCCTTCATCAAAAATAAAATCAAACAGTTTGTACTTATAAATAAAACAGTACAATAGTCAATTGATGATGTTCATACATTAAAGAACTAAACATAAGTATTTAGAAAACAAACATAGTAGTTAAAACATCCGAAAGTACGTGGTAACATAAATACATGCATTTAATCATTCACAAGCAGTAGAGACATTACGACAAATATACCATGTAATTGACGTAACATGTTTATAACATTGATGACTATTGAAGGTGGTGTCATCATAATTCAAAATCAGGGTGACGTTTAATTAAGCAAATTATCATTAATTATACTTCCGCGTAACGAATGTAAGCATTTAATGCTACTTAGAAAATTTTAAATTTTTGTGAAATTGTGGGATGTTACAATATTCTTTGTTTATCTTCTTATGGTTTGATTAATACCCATCAAGCTTTAAACCCTAACTACTCCTTTACCTTTGCTTGTAGGTGGTCTCATGGACACGGCTATCTATGGGGCGATTAAGCTGGTAACACGTAGCTGGAAATGACTTCCACCTTGAGTATGTTATTTGCTTCTTGTTTCAGGATTTTGTGTGGGTTGAGAGAGCCACTGCATCTATATTAAATATTTAGTTGTTATTTACCAAGCCGGTCAGCTCTGTTATTTATTTACAAACTTGATAATAAATAATTCCTGTCAGCTTTGTTCCATTTCTTGTGTTAACGAAATGCTTTGAATGCTTTTAACTTATTCCTTAACACAGTTATACAAAGATGAATATGATCTAGTTAGATGAATGCATTTGTGCTTTATACTTATGAACCCTTATGGCTCTGTATGTATGCATTTGAACTCTTAGCTCTGTATGTATGCATTTGAACTCTTAGCTCTATAATCTATATAGTCTTACAGTTTCATAATGAAGTTCATATCATTAGCTATTTGTATTACTTGTTAAAGGTTTCGACAATGTTCTTCGTGTGACCTTATGGCTCTGTTAAACCATTTGTTAACCTAGCTTGGTATTTGAACAAGCCTCACATCTAAGTTCTGAACCTTGCGACTGTGATGAACGTGTTGCAAAGTAAACCATATGAACCATACGGCTCTATAAAGCCAATGGTTATCGACAGGGATGAATTCATAAATATATAATTACTTGTTTTAAATGTTTATTTTTTATCTTTTGTATGGCCTTGTGGCTCTATCATTTATCAATAGAGTGCTATCGAGGCTCGAGGCTCTCTAATGTTAGTTTCTTTAACTATCTCCGTGTACAATTCGTGTTTCCTTGGCAATGTATGATAACTTGTATATAATAGGTGTTTGAACAATAACCCTAAGAGTATTACTACTCTTTGATAACATTATTATGCTCGATTTTTAAGTTAGTATTGTTATATGAGCCTCACGACTCTGTTTGGTTATAAGCACTTGCATGTAAATCTTATTAACAATATTTTTATGTGTGAACTTAAACATTTAGTAGCCTCTAGGCTCTCTCCATAAATGTATGATTGTGAATGAGAAATAGAGAATATATTAACGTTTAACTTCTGCAATATAATATCTTATTTGTAATAGTTCATATAATAACTCTGTATTTATGTGATATTTATATAGTGAGTTGATAATATGTAATAATGGAAACACTCACTCTATTTAGAGAATATAATGGTACTTTCTTTCTTGAAACCCTAGGTTTACTTAAAAAATTATAAACTGAAACAGATCAAATAACACAGATAGAATATCATTAATATTAAATCTATCTACAGGAGTATAATTTATAAAAAGTCTAGAATCATATATAAAGAACATAGATGACAGAATAGAATAGGATACTACATATACATAACAAATAGGAAATAAATCATTTACAGAACATATAAATGATATATACGGTTCATTTTTTGCTAATCATTCCACACAGTAAATAATAAACAAATGCTAGGAAATATCGGGTACTAATCCGAAACAAATAATAGAACCTGACTGAAAGAAGAGACCAAATCCAATCTGAAGTTCGTCGTTCCTTCTAACCAATCTTCGAGAACAACCAAGTTTACTTGTTTTGAATCCCCGAGCCTATTTGTTGGACCACAAGGACAAAGACTGTTGAAGCAACTAAGAACTATGGCCGAGTTCTCCTTCTCAACTCAAAAAAATAATTTTCCCTCTTCCATCCAAGCCTCACGCTTGTCTGATAGGAATTGCTTAATAAAGAATTACCTAGGACTTAGGTCTATCATGAGCCTCCTCCTCTAGAACCTCCATCTCAAGTTCCGACCTTTAAAATATGGATGATTCCTAGTGTTGAGGTATTAATTAGTGGTTTTCACCATTATGGGCAATATACCCAACACATTTCATTCCTCCTTGTGGGCGAGCAAACACTCTTTCAACATCTACTTCAGATTGGATTCTCCTTTTTTATTTATTAAAATAATAAAAATAATACAATATTCTCAAACAATTGTTCAACAACAATTAAAAACATTATTACAAAGTAATTAAACTTTAACTAAGGGTCTAGGGGTATTACATGTCTCTTTTTTTATAGCAATATCTTTCAAGGTGACTATCTTTATTACAATAGGTGCAGTAAAAATGACCTCTACGAGAACTGTTGCTTCTTCCTCTACCTATGCCACCTCTACCTCTCACTCTTCCACAACCTCTACCTCCTGTGTATGATGTTGTAGAATAATTATTTATGAAAGTGGAAGATTGTTTCTTCTTATCATCTACCTTCAACTTGCTATGGAAGGCTTGATCCAAAAGTTCCTCATTCTTTTTCAATCTGTATTCATGTAATTGAAGTCTTCCAAACATATCAGCAACGGTTAGCTCTCTTAAATCCCTTGATTCTTCTATAGCAATAGTGATAGGATCAAAATTCTTAAGAAGAATTCTTAACACTTTTTCAACAATCCTTCTATCTTCAAGAGTTTCACCATGAGCATGAATAGCATTAACAATATTTTGAACTCTAGTAATAAAACATTCAACACTTTCATTTTCTTTCATAGACATAGACTCAACATTTGAAGTTTGACAACTTTTAACTGTACAAGCCCTTATATGCCTTCTCTAGGGTTTCGCAAGCATCATGGGACTGTTCACATTCTGCAATCTTTTGAAAGATTGATATGCCAACTCTTGTTTGAAGAATGAATAGAGCTTTCACATCCTTTTTCTGGTTCTCTTTCAATTCTATCTTTTGATCAACTTATAAAGCATTATAGGCATTTTGATCAGCTCGTTCCGTGTAGCTTGCAAAAGCAAGCATCCATAAATCTTGTGAGATGAGCAAAGTTCTCATCTTCACACTCCAATACTCATAATTTTCCCCACATAAAAGATGAATCTGGTAGTGGAATGAACTGTTATTTTGGGCCATTATCTCCTTCCTCTCGCTACAAACACCAACAAATTAAAAAAAAAGTGGAAAAAGGATTTAAGTGCGAAATGCCTACCTACATCTCAATAGAAAAAACAATCACTATGTCACAACAAACTGGACTCAATATAAGAGTGGTGAACTACCACCATTGGGAAGAGACTGTATTTTATCCATATCAACTTATGCAAGCTGAAGATATATCTAGAAAATTGACTCCTTTTCACGTTTTACGATTATGAAAAGGTGCAAATTTTCTAGATATATCTTCAGCTTGCATAAGTTGATATGGATAAAATACAGTCTCTTCCCAATGGTGGTAGTTCTCCACTTTCTCCTCTCATATTGAGTCCAGTTTGTTGTCACGTAGTGATTGTGTTTTCTATTGAGATGTAGGTAGGCACTTCAACATCCCTCCATTCGGGTAAGGCTGTCTGATAGCTGACTCTGATTAAGAGATAAAAGGATGACCCGATATTAGGTATCCTTCCCGCATAGATGGTCCCTTCAATGTTGACTCCACCCACTATGTTTTATCGCTAGAAAAGATCTCTGTGCTTTTCGATGTGCTTTTAATGAACATGTGAAACCGACGACTGATGATGCCGGAGTTGTAAAAACTGGAAACTCCGTACTTCACTATTCTCTGTGTAATTTGTTATGTGTATATCTTATAAACTCTAAATATTTCCCAACTTATCAATTGCAACGACCTCTCATTATGTTTTATAAACCAATGTTAGATATGTGAGATCATTCGCAGCATATACAATTAAAATACAACCACATAGTCTAGAAAATTAATATCAAAGTCGCCAAACATCCACTTTTGGTTAAGAAGAGAGAAATCGATGAGAGGGCAATACAGATTTTAGGGTTATAGATATTTTATTTGTTATTTTACGGTTATGGATATTTTATTTGTTATGGTCTGCAGTTTGGGTTGCCATAAATGTCGATTCCAGCTACTAAAGTTCAATTTTCATGTCCCGTCCACCTGTAAATTTTGATCGTTGAAAAAACCTCTCCGGAATTTTCGACGTCTTTCTCGTCAGCACGTGAAATCTACGACTTATGATGCTCGATTAGTTCCTTTTTTGCATGTAAAAATGAACATTTCGTTTGATGTTTGTACTATAGTTTTGAAACAGAAATACTTATCCACCAATGTTAAATATTGTTCAAAAGTTCAGGAACGACATTTTAAATGGCCTATAAAAATGACTTTTCATTTTAAATGACCTTTGAGACACTACTGAATAAAATGATTTTCTACTTTTAAAGAAGTTTGTATTATGGATCGAAAGATGATGTTATTTTTTTCAGATTCTTATTTTTTATATTTAGTAAATTGTCTTTTATAAACTTTCTTGAAACACTAACAATCTACATTCTATTTTGATGTAAACTTTAATGAACCCTATTTATTTTCTGGCTTATTATTATTATTTTTTTTTAAATGTGTCTTGTATATTGTGATTATCTTCTTTTATTAATAATTTTTTAACTATTCATTTTATACTAGCAACAACCACATTAATAATATTATTATTGTGTTTGAATACGATAGGCATAAATGAGATACATACTATAGGAAAAAAACATTCATACAAAAAGTATGTGGTAGACGCATACACATATCTATGAAATATTAATGGAATAATATTGTTTAATAATTTTAATGAAATACATAGTTTAATTGTTTAATTAAAATATATTATTATATTAAAATATTTAATTAAGCATAATAATTATAGAATAATTTAATTCATATTATATTTATTAGTTATTAATTAATGATTATTTAATTAAAAATATTAATAGATTAATACTATTTAAGGATTTTAAGGAAATATATATTTTATTTATTTAATTAACAATATTGTTTAATTAAACACTACTTATTATTTTATAATAAATAATTAAACAAAATAATTATAAAATATTTTAGTGAATAATAACAATAATTAATTAATTAATTAATATTTATATTTAGTAAATAAACAACAAATAATATTACGTATTAACTAATATTACTTATTAATAAAATATTAAGTAATTAACATAATATTATTACTTATTATTTTAATATGTAATAATATTATTTTATAATAAGTAATAATATTATAATATTATAATTTAATTTTTTTACTTTTTAAAATAATAAGTAATTATAAAAATTAATTATAAAATAATTTAGTGAATGATAATATTAATTAATTAATATTTTTATTTAGTTAATAATAATATTAATTAATTAAATAATATATTAAATAATTAATTATTATATTATAATTAATTAACATCATCAATTTATTAATATTGGAGATATGTGTAATATTCTGATATATTTTGGAGATATTTATTAACATTTTTTTTAAACAGAAACAAGTTATTGATTTATATAAACAAAGGCTCTGCACAGCCATTCAGTACAAAAAACAAAAGCCAGCACTCTGCATTAGAGGAGGGAAAATTGCAGAGGCTTATAGAGTTCTGTTCCTAAAGTTCTATCCTTTCAGACTTCCTATAAACTCTATTTTTGTTGTTGGGATAAACCCTTACAAATTGATTGCATAATTTTAAACAGAAAAACATTCAAGATAGAAGCTTCTAAGTGAACCTGCAGGCAAGGCAAGAAGTGGCTGCCTTCATCTGAAATTCTGCTACTGGACTGAAGCCGCGTTTACCATCTCCTGATTTACAGTTGGGGCCTCCTGCACAAAGCTGCATTGGGTTTTATAGGCAAACGAAGAGGTATCTGCTTTGATGCTATCAAATTTCCCCATCAACTCAATAATATTTCTGTCCATGTCCTCCATGCGTGATTCCAGACAGGAGAGCCGAGAGTGGATGCATTTGTCTTCCAGAGCTAACTCATCGATTTTGTTTGCAATGTTAAAGACTGCAGAGTATGTCCTGGAGAGATATACTTTGATTTCGGATGTAAGCTGGCTCAGCGTGGCAATGGCTTGCCTAACGCCATCCATTTTGCAGACTGATGAGGAAGAACCGTCTTCAAGCAACGCTGTATGGTCCTGCGAGATACAGAGACTTTGCAGAGCTGGGGTGAGGGCATGATAGGAAGGGACTTCCATTTTGGGCTCTATACAATTGGCGGGCACTTGGGGTAATAAATGCTCAAGCATGAGGTCTGAGCAAGCCACGAGGAGGGCACGTGGGATGATGTGAGACTGCCAAGCCATGTCGTGGTGGAGGGAGAGGTGGTGTCCAAAACTAAAATCGCGATGGTGAGAAGGGCTACCATGCATATGTTTATTCCAAGAATTATAGCTCCTTAACAATGTATTCATTAAGGTATGAAACGGTGTGTTGGAACCTTGTTGAGAGAGACTTGTCCCATGCCTAAATTGACCCCAACATTTGCTAGTTTGTCTGCAGTGGAGTTGAGATCTCTTAACACATGGAAATAGAGAGTGTCGTGTGGGAGTTCTAGACACTTGATTCTTTTCTGAATTCTCTGGCTTTTGTCGTTCTTGCGCGAATTACCATTGCGCGCATAGCTTGAATTACATGTCTGGAGTCCCCGAATACCTGTAAGCGATTCATGTTAAAGGTGGTCGCTATTTCTAGAGAGTGGAACAAGGCCAACCATTCTGCTTGGTTGTTGGTGCTGATGCCAAGTCCCCAAGAAAAGTCCGCTACTTTATTTCCTCCAGGGTCAAAACTTACCCCCCCCGCACCTGCCGCCCCCGAGATATTTATTAACATTATGATATATTTGATAAATAATTTAATTAAATATGATATTTAAATCAATTATAAAATAATAATTAATTAAAAAATAATTTCATTAAATTATAGTGTTATATTGTAATTTAATTAAAACAATTAATATAGATTGATGATAAATAAGAGTATTAAAATAATGATGAATACATATTGTAACAATATATTATATTATCCCCGGATGACCCTTGATAAGCATCACAATGCGACACAAACCTTAATGAATGTTAAATTTCACATTGTAAATATGTCGCATCTTGGGTTGTGTCGACATATGTCACATATTGAGCATTGTTGCAATGTGACATAACCCTTGATGAATGCCACAATGCAATGTAACCCTTGATAAACACCCTTGATGAACGCCACAATTCAACATAAGCCTTGATAAACATCACAATGCGACACAAACCTTAATGAACGCCAAATTTCACATTGTGAATATGTCGCATCTTGGGTTGTGTCTGCATATGTGTACATATTGGGCATTGTCACAATGCGACATAACCCTTGATGAATGCCATAATGCAACGTAACCCTTGATAAACATCACAACACGAAATAAGCCTTAATGAAAGTCAAATTTCACAATGTGAATATGTCGCCTCTAACCTTTGATGAATGCCGCAATGCAACATAAACCTTGATAAAAATCACAATCCGACATAAACCTTGATGAACATTAAATTTCACATATCTTGGGCATTGTTGCAATGCGACATAACCTTGATGAACGCCACAATGCAACATAAGCCTTGATAAGCATCACAATGTGACACAAACCTTAATGAACATCAAAATTCACATTGTGAATATGTCGCATCTTGGGTTGTGTCGACATATGTGTCACATATTGGGCATTGTCGTAATGCGACATAACCCTTGATGAACGCCACAATGCAACGTAACCCTTGATAAACATCACAATGCGACATAAACCTTGATGAAGGCCAAATTTCACATTGTGAATATGTCGCATCTAACCCTTGATGAATGCCACAATGCAACATAACCCTTGATAAACACCATAATGTGACATAAATCTTGATGAACGTCAAATTTCACATCTTGAGCATTGTCACAATGCAACATAACCCTTGATGAATGCCACAATGCAACATAAGCCTTTATAAACATCACAATGTGACACAAACCTTAATGAACGTCAAATTTCACATTGTGAATATGTCGCATCTTGGGTTGTGTCACATATTGGGCATTGCCACAATGCGCCATAACCCTTGATGAATGCCACAATGCAACATAACCCTTGATAAACTTCACAATGCAACACAAACCTTAATGAACGTCAAATTTCACATCTTGGGCATTGTTGCAATGCGACATAACCCTTGATGAATGCCACAATGCAACATAAGCCTTGATAAGCATCGCAATGTGACACAAACCTTAATGAACGTCAAATTTCACATTGTGAATATGTCACATCTTGGGTTGTGTCAACATATGTGTCCTATATTGAGCATTATCGCAATGCGACATCAACCTTGATGAACGCCAAATTTCACATTGTGAATATGTTGCATCTAATCCTTGATGAATGCCACAATGCAACATAACCCTTGATAAACATCACAATGTGACATAAACCTTCATGAACATCAAAATTCACATCTCGGGCATTGTCACAATGCGACATAACCCTTGATGAACACCACAATGCAATATAAGCCTTGATAAACATCACAGTGCGACACAAACCTTAATGAACATCAAACTTCACATTATGAATATGTCGCATCTTGGGTTGTGCCAGCATATTTGTCACATATTGGGCATTATCACAATGCGACATAACCCTTGATGAACTTCACAATGCAACGTAACCCTTGATAAACACCACAATGCGACATAAACCTTGATGAATGTCAAATTTCACATCTTGGGCATTGTCGCAATGCGACATAACCCTTGATGAATTCCACAATGCAACATAAGCCTTGATAAGCATCACAATGCGACACAAACCTTAATGAACATCAAATTTCACATTGTAACACTACTAAAAGAGGAGAATAAGTCAAGGATCTTTCATTCTTCCAATGTTTCTTGTGATAGTGTATTTGTAAGAAATGCAATAGAGAAAGTAAAATATAAATGCTTATTTTAGCAAGCATATTTATTATAAAACATATATGTTGATGTATATGTAACTTCGGAATGTATTTCATCTGTGTATTATATATATATTTGTTGTACCCTTATAAGAGATGTGTTATTCCTCTATAAGGAAGTGTCGTCATGAGGATTGACAAGTGTCGCAAGTGTGTGTACTTGCCGATGGGTTATTAGACCACCATATGGGGTCGGCCCTAATTAATATATAATATAATGTGGATGTATCTAAGTAGACAAGTCGGCCCCAGTAGGTCACTGGGCAAAAAGGTGAGTATAAATAGAGATAGGAGATCTCTATTTTACTCACTCGGAAAAAGTAACTAGATCTGAGTGTTATTTGGTTGTATTTTGGTTGAGCCATTGCTCTCTCTATCTCTGAGGAAGTTGTGGGGTTTTTCACCTTAGGGTTTTCCCCACTGAAACTCTGTGTCTCTTGTCTCTATGCTTTTGATTCTTGTGATGCTTGTGATATTATGATTGTCATGCATTGATATACTGTAGATGTTATTCTCTCAGCAAAGATCCTATAGTATTGTGATTTGATACTAAAAATTTAACAATATATACTTCTCTTTATTGTATCTATAATTATATTTAAATTAATTATAAAATTAGATTTTTTTATTATTAGTTTATATATTATTAACTAACTAAACTTTTGTTTTTCTCAATGCATTAGAACTTTCATTTTTTCAACATATTATGAATATCAATATTATGCGATGCAACACATAATTGAATTGGTAAAAGTGTATAAACATATTATGAATATCAATATTATGTGATGCAACACATAATTGAATTGGTAAAAGTGTATAAGCATATTACGAATATCAATATTATGCGATGCAACACATAATTGAATTGGTAAAAGTGTATACATATTATGAATATCAATATTATGCGACGCAACACATAAACATATTACAAATATCAATATTATGCGACGCAATAGATAATTGAATTGGTAAAAGTGTATACATCATATGAATATCAATATTATGCGATGCGACACATAATTGAATTGGTAAAAGTGTATACATATTATAAATATCAATATTATGCGACGCGACACATAATTGAATTGGTAAAAGTGTATACATATTATAAATATCAATATTATGCGATGCAACACATAATATCACAATTTCTAAATCAATCCTTTGTATACTTTAACTAAAAGTGTACAAACACATAATTATCAATATTATCTTGGTTTAAATATGGTCATGTATATTCATCTTGAGGTTTCTAAATGTTAGATGAGTTGAGCATCAATATTTCCTTAATGAGATAAATTTTCAATTAAATATTATATTCTAGTAAATGGACAAATATTTTTTTATTAAAAATATTTAATTCAGGGAAATAATCAAAGTCTTATGTATTACATAACAAATATATCACATTCTAGGGGTTATGCCACATTCCAATTTTTTAAAATCTTTGCGTAAGGATGACATAACCAACCTGAATGAGCATGGGTACTCAATTTAATATGACTATTGTGAGTGAGTATAAACCATTATAAAAAATTGATAAAATATACTTAACAATGTTATTCTAGTAAATTGACAAATATTTTTTTATTTAAAATATTTAATTCAAGGCAATAATCAAAGTCTTATGTATTGCATAACAAATATATCACATTCTAGGGGTTATGCCACATTCCAATTTTTTAAAATCTTTGCTTAAGGATGACATAACCAACGTGAATGAGCATGGGTACTCAATTTAATATGACTATTGTGAGTGAGTATAAACCATTATAAAAAATTGATCAAATATACTTAACAATGTTATTCTAATGATAATGTTCCATTACCATTTACGTAAATATCACACTATGCCATAATCATTAAATAACTAATATAATCAATATAAAATTATTCAAATTATAATTAATATAAAAATAATAATTTTTAATTATTAAACAAATATAGTTAATATAAATTAGCACAACCACATTAAATATTTAATTAATAAAGATAAAATCAACATAATAAATTTATGTTGATTTATTCAAATAACTAAAAATTTATTTGAATTGATATTAATTTAAAAAATAATCAAATTATGTTAATAATTAAATCTATCAATTTCTTTTAAAACAATTGATAAATATAAATTTATTTAATTTATGTATTTCAACAATTAAAAATATATATAATAAATAAAATAAAAAACATATTATGATATTATTTTGTAAATCTTTTAATTTTATGAAGTGAATCTATTTATTTCTAAATTTTAATTTTTATTATCTTAAAATTACAACTCAATCAATTAAAATATTATTTTATTAAGAAATATATTAAAATCTAAAAACTAATTTTTTTTTTTTTAAATGTTCTGAGAAAATCTAATCTAATGTAAATCACAAATCTTAAAATTACAACTCAATCAATTAAAATATTATTTTATTAAGAAAAATATTAAAATCTAAAAACTATTTTTTTTTTTTTTAAAAAAAAAGGTTCTAAGAAAATCTAATCTAATGTAAATCACAACAACTCTATACTAAATCACAACAACTCTATACTAAATCA
The DNA here is from genome assembly GCA_027924585.1 of Larix kaempferi. Lineage (NCBI taxonomy): Eukaryota > Viridiplantae > Streptophyta > Pinopsida > Pinales > Pinaceae > Larix > Larix kaempferi. Next base: position 11,318,070 of record BSBM01000756.1, read on the forward strand.
CAACAACTCTATACGAATATCATTTGACAATTAAATGATTTTGTTACTCTAAACATCATTATTTAAAAGTATTGAAAATTAATATTTGTATATATTAAATTAAAAATAAGTTTATGTTAAATTAAATATAGAAAGTGGTTTAAAAAAAAACAAATGTAAAAAACAAAATAAACAAACAGTTAAAAAAATAAAATTAAAAATTAAAATTTGTATATATTAAATTAAAAAATAAATTTATATTAAATTAAATATAATAAAACAAGGACATAATTGTTTTTTCATTTAATTTTTTAATAGAACGAAATCACATTACTTACAAGTAAATATCACACTTGAAAGAAAAATAAACAAAACCAAAACAAAATATCTCAATTATACAGAAAAAGAAAACATTATCATAATGAACATCAATGAAACATAAAACCATTAGTATACATTTGACCACGGCTTCATATCAAATTCATTTAATTCATTATCTAGTTGAACAAGGTGGGCCCAATATAAGGTTTCGTCGATCTTATATCTAGAACATGGAGGGTCACCTCAAGCATTTTCTTACAACACATTAACTTTTTTCCAATAAAAAACATTAAAAAATTAAAAACCAACTTATTGAAGGTTTGGTTAATAATAAAACTAAAAATAATCAAACATGTCCTACAGTGGTTTTCCACATAATGTGCACTTCACTTGGGCGATACAAACGAACCAGAAAATTGGATAGCAATAACACCATTGACTTATATTCATTCAAGTCTATCTGCACAGCGAGCGATGCATGATCCCATGAGGCCAATCGTTATTTTCGCAGACTTGTTGTTTAATCTTCAAGGATTTTAGATTTAGGGCAAACTTGATGGCTTCCACGCAAACTCCACGGATCCGGATGGCTGGCAAACAAACTCCACGCGAAATTGGTTAACGCAAAACACATTTTAAACATATTATTAAACTAACCATTACCACTAACTAAAAAAGACGACCATTAAAATGATCCGGAGCACACACTTTGCATTCTTACCTTAGATCTAGATAATCTATACTTAGTACTCCAGTTGCCGAAAAATCTAAGATATAATTACGCCTATCGACCTAATTAAAAGTTAGGTAATTATTATTATATTATCACACCATTGAATTTAAATATCTTAATAGCCTATTTATTATTAAATAAATCTAAATTGTGTATAAGTTAGAATTAATATAATAGTTTATAAAAATATTTTGTTTCAACTATGTTGTTTTATTTGTTTTAAGTGTTTATATCTTAGAATTTGGGGTTCATTAACACATAACTTATAGATAAATCTTAGGTGTAACACATAACTTATTAATGACACTTAATTTGCAGCCTATGGGTGTTCACCGACCACAAATTGTTTTGAAAAATTTTAATTAGTTATGTTCAAATTATATTATTAAATGAATTATTAATGTTTGTAAACTAGAGTTAGTTAAAAATATTTTTACTTTTTAAAAATTTTCAATTATTTTTGCTTAAATCCTATTATTAAATCTTTGATGAAATTATCATTTTTAAATATTCAAATTGCAATTTTTATTACAAAAATTGATTAAGGACCCTTAAATATATTTCAATATTCAAATTGCAATTTTTATTACAAAAATTGATTAAGGACCCTTAAATATATATAAACATTCTAATTATACAATTCCAACAATTTATATTTACAATTCCAATCTAATTTTAGTAAAAAAATCTTTAGAATGATGGTCTAAAACTTATAGTATTTAGGCTACTCTTTTGTAAATAAATCTAATTATTACAACTTTATTGTTTATAAATAACAAATTAAAACGAAAAATAAAAATACCATTATCATCATTATTATTATCAATTTACATTATAGAAATAAAATTTACATTATATAAAATTTACATTATAGATATTTTTATATTAATAGAATTTTTTGAACTCGGAGACAATGCATCTCATTGAAACAATTGAAATATTTATATTTTAAAGTTGAAAAAAAAAACTAATAGAAACCATTTTAGATGAAAATCTTTTTAAAAACACTTTATAGGTAATGATTATAGTTTATAAATACACTATGTTTTATGAATATTTATTTTCAACCTTTTCAATCAATATATTTTGATGGAGACTTGGTTGATAATTTGTTTGGTACTAAGCTAATCAATTTGTTTAGTTCTCAATATCTAATTATTTGCAATGTTCATATGAAGTGGTCATCCAACCGAATGACTTCTCCATGGACTTGGGATTAATATCGTAGATTATGTGATATATGATATCCCTGTATATAACCAAATACTAAAATACTTAATGTTGACATCTTAAATGCCCATGATACTAGTTATGACCATAGACCTTTAACCCTTACTCTAAAATCTTGAAGGCACATAAGCACAATAGTAAATAATTATAATAACAAAAAAACACTTGATTTTGGATAAAAATAAAATTGATATACTTTTAAGAGATTTAGATAATGAATCAAATATACAAATTAAAAAAGGACAATACTAAAGACATACATATCATAATTTTATGACAACCATCTCTCCTTCCATTAACAAGGTCTCTATCAGGGCATCATGTAAACATGAAAATAGAATAACCAACCCTTTGTATGATAAGAGTGAAAGCATGTTGAATAGAAGTGTAATATGTTGATGGACGAGGAGCTGCTCGATGGAGGTTTAGGGTTTCGCTAACTATGGCGGTGCCCTAGGTTTCTCTGATGGCCGCCAGAGGCTGTCACTGTCATGCACTGTGGAGTTATTGATGGCCTATCAGATGACGTGCGACGTGGAGGTCAATATGTTTTCTTGAACGACGATCATGGTGTTGGGTGAAGAGGCATGAACCGAGGGTTTTAGTATTCCTGCATTTGTTTTTACTTACCATTTTCACTGTCCCTGCCTCCCACTGTTTTTATTTTACTGTTTTTTTATTTACTTTACGATGGGAACCTACGAAGACCAGCTGGACTACTCCTTTGATCCATCGGATGGGTTGCCAATTTGGACACAGACACCTGGCGTTGGGTGGAATGATGTGGCTAACGCTAGTGGTTTTGGGTAGACTGGGTTCTCAGTGGGAGAGGCTCGTCTGGAACTAGGTTTCTCTCCGTCGACTTTCTTGGCACAATCTCCGGGTCTTTTACCATTAACCGATACATCCCCTCGAATTTATTTGGCATCACCATTGAAGGAGACAGTGGCACCTCTTTGGTCTTCAAATCAGGTGATTCAGGCCATTGAAGGCATGGTGCCTGAGGGTGGAGCCCCTTGCTCTGCAAGTGATAAAAATATTGGAACGGTTAATCCAAGAAATTTTACATCGAACACTCTTCCTGGACTGAATGTTGAGGGGCCTCTGGAAGGAACTGGTATAGGAGTTCTAGGGATCCACGAATAGCGAGGGTTTTCGAGTCCACTTGTGGGCTCAGGTACTAGCTCAGACGAGTGGGGAGGCCGTTCCTCTGATGATTCAAAACATCTGGCGAAGCGTGGGCAAAAACAATGGTTGAAACTAAGCCGGACAAAATACAATTACGCCCTAGGTGAAGATATTGAGTGGCATCAACTTGTCAATATGACCAGTATCACTTTGGTTGGAAAGGCATTGGGTAGGTCGTTCTCTCTGCGTACCATTGAGGCCTGGGTGGAAGAACACTGGGTTGCACAGCTGGGCTATACCCCTGAGGTGGTTGAACTGACCCGGAACTGGTTCGCCTTCAATTTTCAGAATGTGGAACAAGCTCAGTGGGTTCTAAATTCCAATTGGAGTTGGGATCATTGCCTAGTTATGATTAAACCCTGGCATCCGATGTTTGATGCTAGTCGTGAACGGCTGGATTTGGTTCCCATCTGGGGTCTCCTACCGGGCTTACCTCTACACTACTGGTCGGCAAGGCATTTTAAAGGTATTGGGAACCTAATTGGCACATACTTGGAAGGAGATTATAGATTTCTACAAACCCGTCAGTGGAAGGTGGCACATATTTTGGTTAATCTAAATATCAGGGATGGTCTGGCGCGAGATGTCACACTCAGCTAGGGGCCCTATTCCTATGTACATAAACTCGACTATGAAAATGTTCCTTTCAGGTGCCATCGTTGCCATGCCTATTGACATCCGGTTGCAGAGTGTAAGTTACCCTTACGGCAGTGAAATGGTGGTGGTCACAAAAAGTCCATGGCTCGGGAGGATCCTCCTCCTGTGGGTCAACCAACTTCAGAGCCCTTCCATCATGCAGAGGACGAAGCTGGCTTGGAGCATGGACAGATACGGACAGTGCCAGTTGAGGAAGGAACATCCCTGGATGCAGTCTCCACTGGGATTACACCTTCGGCTCCTCTCATGCCCTCGGTGACTACTGCTGCGGGTATTCCTTCTTCCATCAACCCTCATTCCTTTAATTTTTTTTTAAATAATTTTTCGTTGGACAAGAAGGACTGGTTGGAGGCTCTCAAAAATTTGAATATCTCTCCCCCTAACGATCCAGTGGAAACCCCTTGTATTGATCTTGGTCCTACTTGCACTTTGGTAACTCCCTCGGTTCCTGGTGTGATGCTTATTGATATACCCCTTGATCCAGATCTCCCCCCTGAAGAGGTGCACTCTTCACCCTCCTCCACCAACTCCTCAGATTCTAGATAATTCTTACGATCTCTCACAAAGATTACCCCTCGGGGGCTGGGTGCTGGGGTGTGTAAATCAGATAAAGGCCGTGGACGGAAATCTCATCTATCTAAGGCATAGTCAAAGGCCAAGATGGACTTGCTGGAAGGTAAACAGGTGACTATTGATCGGGCGCTTAGAGCGGTGCGTTCCCAAAAGAAGGGTCGCTAATTAAGGTTATGTATTTCAACTGTCAGGGTCTGGCTGGTCCCCATAAAAGATCATCACTACGTAGAGTGGTATCTCTTGAACACTCGGATATCATTCTGCTCCAAGAAACTTTGGGTGAGGGTTCGGTGATAAATTCTATGTTAGAGAGTTGGCTCAGTGGTTGGTTATTTGCTACTTTAGATGCCCATGGTCGTTCTGGTGGTCTGGCTATTGGCTGGAATGTACGTACGGTGAAGCTTCATAATCTTTGGGGGATGGATTCCGTTCTGGGATTGTCCTGTTCGGCTCTTGATATTGGTGATTTGTTCATTGTGGTAAATCTTTATGGTCCTTATTTAAATTGTATCCTCTTCTGGGATACTCTTCTCTCAAATCCATTTTTACAGGAGGGAGATCTCTTGTTGAGTGGATATTTTAATTTCTCTTTAGGTCCGTCAGAAGTTTGGGGAAGTAGAGCTCGTTCTGATCCTTTGGCTGATTATTTCACAAAAAAGTTGGTTGTCCAAAATTTGATTGATATCGAGCCTACCCTCCTCAAACCTACCTGGAGGAATAACAGAACTAGAGAAAATCGGGTCGAGAAGCGTCTGGATAGATTCTTGGTTTCTGATTCCTTCGTGAACAGTTACTTCCTCATGAGGCAATGGGTGGGATCTAGGGGATCATCCAATCGTTTTCCCATCTTTCTTGAACTTCGTATGGGACCTATTAAACCCGCTAGGCCTCTTAAGTTCAATAAAATTTAGTTGAAAGATGAGTTCTTCAATAACCTGGTCAGTTATCTCTGGGTACCTTTCAATCCTAGGGCCGGTTTCTCGGCATCCCAACAGTTTACCGCTAACATCAAAAGGATTAAAGGGCCTATTTAGGATTGGGCTCATGAAAAGAGAGTTCGGGATGACAGGGAATTGAAACTGATTGAATTGGACCTGAGGTCAATCTATGAATTTGGGACTAGGGGCTTGGGGTCTTTGGAGGAAAAGTCCCATGTTGTTTCACTTAGGTAGGAGAAACACTTTATTGTTGGAAAAAGAAGAAACTTGGAGACTGAAAAGTAGGGCGATATGGCTTGCAGCAGGCGATGAGAATACAAATTTTTTTCATGCATATGCGAAAGGAAGGAAGGCTTCCAACACTATCTGGAGCCTTGAGGACTCGTTGGGGGAAACAGAGACTTCCTTTAAAGGAATGGTTAGGGTGGGGTTAGAACATTTCCAGACTCTTTTTAAAGCCCTTGCACAGGTAACCGTTGTTGAAATTGTCAAGATGGCACAGCTTTTTCGACGGGTTGTTGAAGAGGAAGATAATCAGTCCTTGTTGGAAAATGTTACGGAAGAAGAACTGAAGGGGGTCCTTCAGAGCTACCAGAAAGATAAAAGTCCGAGTCTGGATGGTTGGACAATTGAATTTCTTTTGGCTCTTTTTGATCTCATTGGGGAAGACTTATTATAGTTGGTTAAAGATACAAGAATTTCTGGGCGAATTCCAGCTGCCCTAAATTCTACCTTTATTGCCCTTATCCCTAATACAGATAATTCCTCCTCTCTTGGTGACTTCAGACCCATCTCCCTGTGCAACTGTGTGTATAAGGTGGTGTCAAAAATTAAAGCCAGGAGATTGAAAGTCATTCTATCCAAACATATCTCTACGGAACAATTTGGGTTTCTGGAGGGCCATCAAATTCATGAAGCTATTGGTGTGGCTCAGGAAGGCATTCATAGTATGAAATCAAGGAAACTTAAAGGAGCCATTATCAAGATAGATTTGTCAAAGGCATATGACAAGGTGAGTTGGCTATACATTCATTTGCTTCTTACTCATTTGGGATTTGCTGTGGATTTTATCAGGTGGATAATCAGTTGTATCTTTACGGTCTCCTTTGTGGTACTCATAAATGGGGCAGCCTCTCCTTTATTTCACTCAGAAAGAGGCCTTCGCCAAGGTTGTCCCTTGTCACCCTTACTTTTTCTTATGGTAGAAGAAGGGCTAAGTAAGGCCCTAAAGAAAGCTTGTAGGGAGGGCACTCTACATGGTATTCAAGTGGCTTTGGATCTTTTCATTTCCCATCTACTTTTTGTGGATAATATTCTCATCTTCTGTTCAGTCTCGCATGGTGATATTGAAACTCTACAGGGTATTATTCAACTTTTTTCAACAGCTACTAGTATAGAGATAAATGAAAGGAAACCTACCCTGTCGATCCATTTGCTAAGAGATGCTGAGATTGCGGCCATAAGGAGGATCTTTCCTTACACCATAATGGTTCTTGATGCTGGTTTTAGCTACCTTGGGTTCCAATTAAAGTCGAATGCTTATACCAAATAGGATTGGAACTGGCTTATTGAGAAACTCCACAAACGTTTGAAGGTGTGGAGCCACATGTGGGTTTCGAGAGAAGGAAGGTTGGTCTTGGTGAAATCAGTTCTTGAGGCCATACCTGTGTATTGGATGTCCCTTTCTTGGATTCCCAAAGGAACATTGGAGAAGTCTCGGAAGATTTGCTTTCGTTTTCTTTGTAGCGGTAAAGGAGATTTTGTATCCCCATGGGTTCGATGGCAAAGAATTGAAATCCTCAAGGCTTTGGGAGGGTGGGGTCTTAAAAACATTCACCATTTTTCAAAAGCCCTGGCGGAAAAAGGAGTATGGAGGATCTTAAAGACCAACAGTCTGTGGACTCGAGTGGTCATACAGAAATACATCGCTCCTGCATCTATTCTGGACTGGGTTCGGAACCCTAATAAGTCACATCGAGGAGGATCGGTCATTTGGAAAGATGTTGTGGATTCTTTCTCTATTGTTGGTGACCTTTTGGCCTGGAACATTGGGAATGGCCATTCACTTCAGGTGGGGGAAGACCCCTGGTTTGGAAGCGAAGGCAGACATATCTTATCGGAAGGGTTGATTGCATCACTCCGGGACATGGGTATCTTATATCTCTCACAGCTTGCCAATCGAGTTTTGTATCATCCATGGATTCAAAATTGGTTAGATGTCAATACTCTGGACTTAACGGTGGATGAACAGGAGGAATTGAGGATTTATTACAGGGCGCTTACTCTTTCTCAAATTCTTATCCGTGAAAGGGAACATTGTTTGGTTTGGGAAGGGGCCCCTAATGGCATTTTTTCTCCTCCTTTTGTTTGCCATTGAGATTGGATGTCAGAGTATCAATGTTTTTGGTGATTCTATGAATGTTACTAACTGGTCACTTGGTATACAACAATGCAGAGATCTTAGACTTGCTAACATCCTACAGGAAATTCGTGAGCTTCAACACTCATTCATACATTTTTCTTGTAGACATATTTACAGGGAGAATAACAAGGAGGCGGACGAGGCTTCTAAAGCTGGCAGGGTCCTAGCAATGGGGGTGTGGAAGATAAAGGAGTATCTTGAGGGGACACTCTATGAGTACTATCATCGGCCTTTTGTTGATGAAATGACATTACTAGAAAATTGAGAATTGAGAAAGACTACCACTACTTTCTTTTTTGTGACGACACTATTTATCTATCATGACAGGACTTTTTTTTTACAAGTTATTTTATGTTTAATGTCTCATGACGCTCGAGGAGCCACTCGAAAATATTACTATAGAACTTAATTTTTGGTTTTTAAAAAATGGTGATGGTATGAACACACCAGACTGATGTAAAGAAGATACTATATTTTTCAGTACTGACACTTTTAAGTGGGTATGCGCATGCATACTTGTAATGCGTATACAGAATGTAATTTTGTTCACCTCTACTGAAATAAAATTACGCTTTTTTTCTTGGAAAAAAAAAAGAGTGAAAGCATGCTATAAAACCATTAGGGATGTGTCTAATTTGTTCTTAAAATCCATCAAGATATATAGGTACAAAGTCCTAATTAGAATGAAAAAAATGTATTATATGAATAAAAAAAATCACCCATCTAATGTTTTGCACCTCTTTAAGCTAGATCCTAAGAAATTCTAGAGGAAAATTATAAGTTCTAAAAATAAATAAAACGACATGATTTCCCTTAGGGATTGGAATTCCTACCTTGAAAATATTTATGAATCCCTTGATGGTGTGGACAACATTCAAACATTTTTTTTAATAGAAGAATGAGTTGTATCTTCATGAGGTGTAAATTTTGGGGTTAAGTAGTCGACAAGGGGGAAAGACAAGGACATCGAAGGATATCAACCATAAATATTAAAATGGGTGTGCCAATCCTCATCGCTCACATCCGCAACATCATCAATTTAATAATCAAGTAGGGTTTCCCTAAACCCTAGAAGGAAAGTCTTATTGTTCATGCTTTAAAAGCAGAGATAAAAACAATCCATCTAACTATTGGATCATTATGATTAGGTATTTTTTACTCTTGTTATATCGAATTATTCTAGAAAATAATATCAACATATGGATAAAAAGTCACAGAAAAAAAGATAAAGACCATGCATGATTTAGGAGAATCATTCAATTTGTGAACCACATTGTGACACTTAGGACCATTGTTGAGGGGTTCCACAATGATGAAACCAATTGCGTCTATGTTTCTTTGTTGACTTTAGATAAGAAATTTGACATAGTGAATAGAACTAACCTTTGGAATCTATTAGAAGAGTTAAAAATCTCTTTTGAGTTAAGTGTTGTGCAATAAGATTGTAGAAGAAGTTTATTTCCAAGGTTAGGAACTCTAAGAGTTAGTCAGGATATTGTTTCTAGAATATATACGATTCAAGAAAGGTTGTCCCCTATCTCCTACAGTTTCTTCCATTTACATTGACAAGCAACAAGGTTGTTTCGAATATGTAGGTTGTGTCAACACAACTTTAGTTGGTAGAGTCATCATCCTTTTTCTCTAAAGTGACGATATTATTCTTATGGTGAGGAGTCCATATGATCTTGGAAAACAACTAAAAATTCTCAAGGTTTTTTTCTCTAGAATGAATATGACTATTAAAAGTGACAAAACAAAGGTTATGACAATCAAATCCAAAAAGATCTCTTATGATAATTGCATGTATGATGACAACAACTTGCAGGAAGTGAATTCATACATATATGTTGGAATCGATCTTCATCACAAGCTTAACTAGAACTATACAATTTAGAAAATAATTAATGGAGGGTGAAAATCTTAATTAGAAGCTAGGGAATCTAGACCAAGTGTCCCAATAGCTCCAATATGCCTCTTCTTATTCCATGGGAGTTACTCACCCTCTCAATTTAGACCCTCATTGAGGCATTCCAAGTATTATGCCCTTCCAAATCACCCAAGAATGTTGGGATCCACCTTGGATTCGAATGGGTGAGAGTAGGATGCCATGTGGCATGGGCAATCTTGCTTGAGTGGGCCCCACACCTCCAATGTGCCCTCATGACCAAGTGTCACCTTATTTTCCTATATTAAATATTTATTTATTCCCCATTTAATATATTTTTTCAAGATAATGTCCATTTGGGGTTTTATGGTTCCCTTATTCCAAATCTAATGTTTCCACCCCAACCTAGGAAACTAGTAGATTGATGGAATTTCCTATTCTTGAGATTTATTTCAATGGGGACATTACAGTCCTCCCCACCCAATATTGCTTGCGCTCAAGAAATTTCAAATTAGGATGCTACAAAATTTGTTCCTCTTCCCATATGGCATCCTCACTTGGAAAATATATCCATTATACCAAATACTTCGTTATGGTTCTGCTCAATTTCCTTTCTCTTGCCTTCAAATTTTTTTTTTGGAATAAGTATGAGTTGTCCTTCATCATCTAACGGAGGGAGGGTTTCTTAAATATATATTTTCTAACCAATAGCCTTCTTAAGGCATGAAACATTAAATACATTGTGAATTTTTCTTCCTTCCATAATTTCCAACTCATAAGCCACCTCCCCAACTTTTCAAACTACCTTATATGGACCATAACATCTTGGTTTAATATTTTATGATCCTTTCACTTTTAAGGAGGTTTTTTTATATGGTTGTAGCCTCAAATAGACCAAATAGTTCACTTGAAAATTTCTTTCCTCCCTATGTTGATCCACATATTTTTTTGTTGATTTTGGGAAACCTGCAAATTGTCTTTTAGGAGCTTCAAAATCTCTAGACTTTCCTCAATCCAATCCTTAGATTTTGGAGCTCTACTATCACCAAAATTTTTCTCAAAAAAGGTGAGTGCCTCATAACCATAAAGTTATTTGAAAGGAGACATGCCAATGGACATATGGAAGGTAGTGTTGTAGCAAAACTCACTGAAATGTAGCCATTTTACCCATTCTTTATGTTGCTCACCAACATAGTTCCCCAAGTACCCCTCGAACCATTGGTTCACTCTTTCTGTTTGGTCATCAGTTTGAGGATGATATCTTGTGCTTGGATTCAATTGAGTTCCCACCATCTTGAAGATTTATTTCCAAAAATCACTCATAAATATGCTATCCCTATCACTCACAATGTTCTTGGGAAGTCCATGCAATCTAAAAATTTCTCTGAAGAATAGATCAGCCACTTGTGCAGTAGTATGAGATGATGTAATAGAAAATAAATGAGCAAATTTTGTGATTCTATCCACCACAACATAAATACAATCCTTACCCAAAGCCTTGGGAAAACCTGTGATAAAATCCATTGAGATGCTTTCCTATTTTTGTTCTGGAATGGGAAATGGTTGCAATAGACCAGTAGGATGTGTATGTTTAGATTTGTTTTGCTGACATATCTTGCATTCATTCACATATTTTAGAACATCTTCTTTCATCCCTTTCCAAAAGAAACTTTCCCTTAATTGCCTATATGTTTTGAATAAACCATGATGGTCTTCTAAAGGAAAATCATGAGCTTCCTTCAAAATATTATGCTTGAGATTTGAACCATGAACCAAGTATATTGTGTACTTATATTATATTATACCATTTAAAATCTTGTACCTATCATCCCCTTTTACCCCATCTAACACATCACAAGCAAAACTATCTTTGGCATATTCAACTATTAGCATATTTTTCCAATCTTTCAAAATGTCCATAAGGGAAAATGATGGTCTTATAGATAATGCATCTGCTACAATATTATTCTCCCCCTTTACATATTCAATTTAAAAATAAAAATCTTGGACTTTGATTACCCACTTTTGTTTCCTTTCATTGAGGTCCTTTTCTGTGAGAAAATGATTCAAACTGTTATGATCATTTTTGACCAAAAACTTGTTTCCCACCAAGTATTGTCTAAAATTGGCTGAGGCATGCATGATGGATAACATTTACCTGTCATAAATGGAGTATATATTCTCATGTGGCTGCAATTTTCTTCTCTCAAAAGAAATGGGGTGTTGATTTTGCTTTAGGACCGCCCCTATTCCTTCTCTCGATGCATCACATTCTAAAACAAATGGTTTAGAAAAATCAGGTAATTCAAGTATTGGACAACTATTCATTACATCTTCCATTCTTTGGAAATCATTTTCATCCTCTTCATCCCATTTGAAAGAATCCTTCTTGATCAAATCAGTAAGTGGAGCAGTCAATTTAGAGAACCCCTTCACAAAATTTCTATAGTAAGTGCATATTCCAATGAAGCCTCTCAATTCTATCATGTTTTTGGGTGATGGCCATTAGAGAATAGCTGTTATTTTTTCCAAGTGATCCTTCACTCCATATTTCCCAATGATGTTCCCAAGATATAAAACTTATTTCTACCCAAATTCACACTTGGACAACTTAGCAAACAAATATTGTTCATGCAAAATTTTCAAGACAACTTCTAGATGGTGCCAATGTTCCTCCCATATTTTACTGTAAATCAAAATATCATCAAACAAAAACAAAACAAACTCATGGAGCTTTTTTAAAAATATTTTGTTCATGCATGATTTAAATGTGGTTGGATAATTGGTCAAACCAAAAGGCATGACAAGAAACTCGAAACGGCCATAGTGACATCTGAAAGTTGTTTTCTGCACTTCCTCCTCCTTCATTCGAATTTGATGGTAACCAGATCTAAGATCAATTTTGGAGAATAATTTTTCTCCATGTAGCTCATCAATTATCTCATCTATTCTAGGGATGGGATATCTATTCTTAATTGTCTTCTTGTTTAGAGCTCTAAAATCAATGCACATCCTCAAGATCCCATCCTTTTTCTTCACCAAAACAACTGAAGAAGCATAGGGACTAGAGCTTGGTCTAATGAGCCCCATTTCCAAGAGCTCTTGAATAGCCTTCTCAATCTCATCTCTGGACTTTTTTTGGTGTATATATGGTGTTATTTGGATAGGTGAAGTACACACCTCCAAAACAATGGTGTGCTCAACTCCTCTGCCAGGTGGCCTTCTAGGAGGAAGGTCTCCAAAACCCTTTCATATTTATGTAGGATTTGCTTTATCTCCCTTGGATGTTATGCAATATTTATGTTTGTCTTGGGGGAAGTGATGAAACATTCATAATCCCATTCAATATCCCCATGCCTCAATATGGACCTCATACTGTGGGAAGACACCACTTGATTCGGATAGATGTGCATTCCTCTCACCACCCTTTGTTTTCCTTTCGAATCTTTGAACTTAATTTCAGGTATTTGATAGTTCACTTTATGTTCCCCTATATAATATAACCATTGCACTCCCAATACCACATTTGTATCAGTAACATCAACCACATAAAAGCTACAAAAAATATGTAATTACCTATGGTGAGTTGTAGCTTTGGAATCCATGTTTTGCACTCCATAGTATTGTGACCTGGAATGATTACTGTGAACCCATCAAATGGTTGAGTAGGTAACTTTCTCCCATCCACCATGGCTGCATCAATGAAATTATGATTTTCTCCTCCATATACCAAGACCGAAACCCTTTTCCCTTATACCACTCCTTTGCATCGAATGGTGTGAAAACGAGGCACTCCTGAATGTATTTCCATTCTCCATTTTTCAAGTGATGGATGATGTTATTCTTGTTTATATTCTTCTCTTGTGTCATATGCCTCTTCTTGCAATGAAATATTTCCTTCTTCCTCCATACCCCCTTCATACTCATCCTCATCAGAAAATACTTCAATGAATTGTGCTTTCCCCTTAGCACATTTATGCTCTGGTACCCATGGTTGGAAGAATGTGTAACATAGTTTATTTCTTCTGAGTTATTCCTTGCTTGTTCCCTCCTTCTTATCCTTTCCAAATGCATATATTTTCCATGCATTATTTTCAAATATGAACTTGGAAGGAAATTTGGGCTTGGGAGAATACCTTGTCTTGGGTAGCACATTTTGCAGATCTCTTGCCAAGTTCATGGCATATTTCAATGAAGTAGGTTTGTGGGCCTTAACTAAATCCTTCAAAGCTTCATCCAAACCTTCAGTAAAGAGAAATACTAATCTGACCATAGATATATCAGCCACCTTAACTGATAGTTTTTGGAATTCCAACATGTACTCATCAGGAGTTCCAATTTGCTTCAACTGTGCTAGTTCCTTGAAAGGAATTTTTGGGTCTTTTTGTTCAAATATCTCCAATACCCTGTTAAAAAATTCTTCATATGTTGTAACCTAATCATGTCCCAAGTTTTTAATTCCATGGAACCACCAATCCTTTGCTTCTCCCTCAAGATGCAAAATAGCCATTTTCAGAGTATCCTCTTCAACCATTGGATTCAACTGAAAATACACATCTAGTTTTTATATCCAAGTATTTGCAGAACTTTGAGATGAGCCTTCAAAGGTAGGAAGGTCAATTTTACCTATGGCATAATTCAATTCTTTAGTTTGAAAAGTATTTATGTTACCTCCTGTCATTTTGAGATTGTTTGAGACATTAAAGAATTGATCAAATGGTAATTTCCTTCTACAATATTCACTCAACTCTTGCCATTCTGCCAGCATTTCCTTCATGCCAATTTGAGTGTTAGGTTCTTCCTTGGCCTCAATAAACTTAGGTGTGGTATCTCTTGTTGAGCTCTGAAATTCATGAGGTAGATTATGAGGCCCTGTCTTTGAAAAAATACTTTCACACATTGCCTTCTTTTCCTCGAAAGGAGAACTATTGTTTCCTCCTAATGCCAATTCGCTTCCAATTTGACTAGCCAACAATTCAAACCCTTGCATTATCTTCTTTTTCATGTATTCAAATAATGTTTTCATGAATTTCCTAAACTCTTCATTCTCCTATGTCTCTGAGGTTCCTTTCACATCCTTAGTCATGGTTACCAAAGAATGCACTTCTTCTCCTACTTCTTCCCTTTCACCAAAAGTACTTTCAGTTTTAGTTTCTAAGGGTGGGAGATGATTTCTTTGAATTATTGTCCTGATGAATGGTCATCAACATAGGGTTCAAGGACCATGATCTGATACCACTTGTAGTGTCCCTTTTTATAAATTTTGAAAAATATGAAAAATTGCAATTTTTGGCCAATTCGACCCTTAGACCAGTTATGACTCCAACTCTCCCAAATGGATCCAAATGCTTCCAAATTGGTTCTGAAGGTATTTTAAAGGTATTAAGACATAAAAATGAGGCTTATTTATGTTTGGAAAATCTCAAAATACTTCTTCAACATTCATTTAACTTCAGGAGAAATTGGGGAATTTTACTAGCAAATTCGAGGTTCAAACCCCCAAGGGTAGAGGTCACTAATGGATTCCCAAATGCAGTACGAACCTCCCAAATTTCATAAAATAGACATGTATTAGTTGAATTACTTCAATTGGAACCCAAATGAATCATTAATTAGTTTCTAAAGGTTGCTTCAACATTCATTTATCAGAGGTTTGTGGACATTTCTTCACATAGGGGGAAATGATAGGAAACTTCACCACTTGCTATGAAATTCGATATTTATGTTCCAAAGGATTATGAAATGTATATGAAACTTATTCAGGACATTAATTACTCTCCATACATCATAAAAATCACAGATATGAACTTATACAAATAAAAATAAAGCAATTTCAAGCTCTCATAACAATATATGAGGCAAATGGCACCATTTATACATTGTTTGGTATTTTCACATAGTTTTACTTGGTATTTAGACCTGAGGATATTCTGAGCATAAAATAAAGAGTAAATATAGCAAATTACAAATAAATGGTGCATCTTGTACTCTCCCAAAGGTATCAGCATCTCACCATGTGTGGCCTTCCTCCAAGATCCAAAATATGCAGAGAGATGTGAGATAGAGATGGGAACAAGTTGAAGAACAAATAATCACGAACTTCCCTATAGCTTCAACCTACCAAAAATAAATCCATTGTATCTCCAAATTAAAGGTCTAAATGGCCTGTCCAATTGCCAATTAGGATGGGAATCTTTCACCCTCGAAATTGGTACTAAAGAAAGTAGAGTAAACACTCCACTAGCATGGACAAGCTATGCTCTCCAATTTGCAAAATGAGAAATGATAAAAAGACACTCTCCTTCTTGGTTCTTGTCTTTTGTTATCTTCCCAATCCTTCCATGGTTCCAATTCCCTCCATGAGCTTCATGCCAACTCGAATTGGGAAGAGATTCCAATGTCTGCCACTTCTCCATCAATTCCTAGCCTCCTCCTTCACTCAATTCAAATGGATGACTCTTTGTCTTCCCTAACTCCCTTGTGCGCCCTATTGGAGGCTATTTTTATCCCTAACATGTCACATATGTCAGATGACAGCAATCGAGTCTGATTTTTGTCATTAGTGTCAAAGTATCTTCATGATTGTCGTCATAGACTAGGGAATCTAGCCCAAGTGTCCCAATTGCTCCAAGATGCCTCTTCCTCTTCCATGGGAGTTACTCACCCTCTGAATTTCAACCCTCACTGAGTCATGCCAAGTATTATTCCCTTCCAACTCCCCCAAGAATTTTTGGATCCACCTTGGATTCGAATGGGTGAGAGTGGGATGCAATGTGGCATGGGGAATCTTGCTTGAGTGGGCCCCACACCTCCAGTGTTCCCTCATGACCAAGTGTCACCTTATTTTCCTATCTAAAATATTTATTTTTCCCCATTTAATATATTTTTTCAATCTAATGTCCATTTAGGGTTTTATAGTTCCCTTATTCCAAATCTAATGTTTCCACCCCAACCTAGGAAACTAGTAGATTGGTGGAATTTCCTTTGCTTGAGATTTATTTGAATGGGGACATTACAAGTGTTCACACTCAATGTAGAAATTATGAACCTTTGTTGAGAAGGATTTGAACCATCAAGAAGAATATGTATTGAATAGTCATAACACAAGTTTTAGGGGAAGAAACTATATTTTCACCATGCAAGGAAAAAGGAGGTGCAACCAAGTGACTGTGCTAAGCATCAAGGACATTAAGGAAAATTGGAGAGGATAACAACCAAAACAACAATCGTAAAGTGAGGGTAGGAAGATTCAATGTGGAAATGGTTGGTGCACCAACAATTCCAATGGAAGGAAAAAATAAGAATTCCCTTGTAAAGGGTTTCCTTAGTTAGTATCTCTAGAAACATTATGTGGCTATATATTTAAATGAAATATGAAACAAGAAAAGGTATTCCTTCCTTAAATATGAAACAAGAAATGGTATCACTATGAAATGTACCTAATAAACTAACAACCAATTATCTATAATTCTTAATATGTGACAAAGTAAACTAAAAAATACACCCCTATATGACACACTAGGAACCAAGCAAGAAAACAAATTTTGAGTTAAAATTGTGGCTTTCATGAATTGAGCATTCACTAGGGATGATGAAATATTTTGTTGGTGTAACCTAAGTGAAGGTAAGAAAGGTAACAATTATAATGACCTAAAAAATAATATTAAATACATGATCATTTAATATAAGGGGACCCTCAAATGAGAATCATTATCTATCTTAGGTACCATTCATCATCCCATAAATAAGTCATCTAGGTGAAATCCTATGAAGGTCTAGGAAAAATGTTGTATTTCAAGTAGAATTTTAGTTCAATATAATATGAGAATACACTCATGTCACTAAGTAGATGACGCAGCAATTTCAAGAAGCAGCTAAGGGGGACTAATTTTCTTTTCAATGCAATGATGAATTTCATTTCTTTTGTACCATTATTTTTTTCAGAAGAAAGGTAATCAAATGAAAAATTACATGTGTAATGCCTCTAAGTCAGGGTGGAAAGAAAAGCAGTAACACTACCTCCTTGAGAGAGTGGTTATGGGTAGAGAGTTGTGACTAACCTATTCTTATGATAATACACAAAGTGGATGACACAACAATTATGGGCATCAAGGAAGGGGAAATCATTTTCTTTTCAATGCAATGATCTTTCATTTCTGTTGTATTATTATTTTTTTCAAAAGAAAGGTAATGAGATGACAAATTGCATGTGTAACACCTATAGGTCGGGGTGGAAAGAAAAGCAGTAACACTACCTCCTTGAAAGAGTGGTTATAGGTAGAGAGTTGTGACCGTCCTATTCTTATCTTTCCTATCGGCTAAGGGGATCCTAAAATGTAAAAGTTTAACTTAGGTGTGTGAATTGATCATGGAAAATGAAGTTTTACATTGAAAACTACTCATTAAGAGTTGTTTGCAACTACAGTAAATGTTGAATAATACGCAACTACTTTTCTAAATATCAACAAACTATCATTTTCAAACAGTAAGTTACTATGAACCTATAAAAACTCAATTTTCAAGTTTTGAATAAAATGGAGTATAAAATAAATCTTAGTAAACAAATTCATGTACTACAATGCATAAAACTATAAACTACTATGAACCTAGGAAATATTGTGTGTTATAATCTCATCTAGTCACGTCCATATATTTATAAACACGCAAACCACTCTTTCCATCCACATGTTCCTGGATACACTCAAAGCTACAAACCTAGATATTCCATAATTACTAATTTACAGTCATCGGATTTGCTAGGGAACATTTGTAGGTGCTCAAAGAGATAGATATATGAATGTAAATAAATTCATCGAATTGGAATATGACACTATAAAAAGAAATGTTTAAACAAATTTTGGTCATAAAAGATAACTAAGAGATATATTAACGTAGATTCACATCACAAAGAATCAATTAAGTTAACTATATATAAAAAACAATACCATTTGAATACAATTCAATGCATAAAAATCCAAGTTAGAAGACTTACCTAGAAAAACAAAGGTTGAATCCGGCTCTCAAACCAAGCTCCAAGATCGACGTCCAATATCACGAATCAACTCCCAACTTTGCAACCGCTACAAGAATGCCCATAGGGTGCCCGAAATGGATGGTTCCACAGTGTCGGTAGTGACAGGGTGCTGAAAGGGCAGGGGTGGTCTAGCAACATAGGGTGTCGAAATGACACAGGTGGTCCAATATCCCATAGTGCAATGGCAGGGTGTCAAGACGACAGGGGTGTTGGCAGTGACAGTGTGATGAAATGGTGGGGTGGCATGGTGTAGAAGGCTCGGTGATGTGGCAGGGTGGTATAGTAGATGGGGTCGTAGTGGCAAGGTTTAGACAGGACAACACTACTCTGTTCGACATAAGAATGAACAACAATGACAACGACTGACCAAATATGTAATAAACATATTCGGTCGAATAATTGTTTGGCCAAATATTAGTTGGCCGAATAATTATTCGATCGAAAACTTTCCAAAAACTTATCGTCGGCAACATTCCTTAATCGACAATCCCTCGCACAAATTTTGAGGTCTTCGTTAGTTTTAACGATCAATCATGAATAGTTATTCGACCTAAAAATTTATCACTTTATTTAGCCGAACAACTATATTTATTCAGTCGAAAAAATTTAAAAATTCGGTAGAATAACTTCCACTATTCTTCTCCAACCCCCAATTCTCATGAAATAGACACTCATTTTTGTTATTTCACCCTTAAGATAAACTATTAATATCATTTTCAAAAACATATTTGCACCAAGGTTTCTTAGAACAAACAATTTGAAACCATGAAGAATCCTACTAAAGCTTGGGAATCACCCAACACAATTGTTGTTCAATGTAAGATTGCTTGGGAAATGGTCCCATGCATAAATCGATCAAACCCTAACAAGACTTGGAAAATGAGCGGTGCTATATTTTTTCCAACTTGATGCAAGAAGGGGGAATTCCATTTGAGAAACCACTCTTTTCTAGAAGTAAATCACTAGCCATGCAAACACTTAAGCTTCTAGCTCACTAAAATCACTCATTATGCAATCTCTATGGGGCTAAGCTTATGGCTCTTTTTTATTTTGAATTTAGAAAAGCACATTCTTTTCGATTGTCTTCCATACTGTAAAAAAATATTAGATTGCTCTGCATAAAATTAGATCTCAAATTTCATTGAAATTATAATATGCCTAGGAATATATTTTTATTTTTATTATATTTATATTTTTTATAAATTTATATTGGTTTAAAAAATTTAAAAACTTAAATATAAAAAATAGACCATAAAATCTTAGATGAAAATTTTAATTTTAATTAATATTCACATCGAAATCTAGATTTGTCAACCCACAAATTGAGTAGAATGGAATCAAATAGAGGAAAAATAACTTATACACCATAGTATGCATAATGAAATGGTGATCCCAACTATGTGCTGAAATCATAATATGAATTGTGCGACATTAATTCAGTATATATTTTTTTCATGAATTAAAGATATTTCATTTCACTTCGTGATTATTCATTATGGAAATGAAGTTCTTTCTTAATTGATTAACTAGCACAACCACATTTTTAAAAGTGGTTGATATATGTCGATCAGCGTATATCAAGCATGGACACACATTTAAAAGTGGTTAATATACGTCGATCGGTGTATATCAACCACTTTTAAAAATGTGGTTGTTGTAGTTGACATTGGGCATGCGAGGAAGGAATAATAAATTGTTATTATTATTATTATTATTAAGAAAATAAAAAAAATTATTTATAAATGAAAACACACAAAACAAATAATATAAATAAATAGATAAAAAAAATAATTAATATTAATTAATAAATAATATTAGAAGTTCAATTATTTATACCATGTTTCGGCATGGTTGACTTTGATCCGTAATTGGCCTTAAACTAAGGTAGACTTTGAACCAAGGTTGAATATAGTCAATGGATGTTGACTTAAATCCATGGTTGGATTCAATCCAAGGTTCTCTTCAACCTAAGGTTGACTTTAATCCAAGTTTGAATTTTAAGCAAGGCTGACCTCAATTCAAGGTTGACTTTAATCCATGGTTGCATTTAATTTAACCATGACTTCAATCCATAGTTGACCTTTAAGGAATGTTGACTAAATTCCATGTTTGACTTTAAAGCAAGGTTGACATCAATCCAAGAGTAGCTTCAATGCAATGTTGACTTCGATCAATGATTGACTTCAATCCATAGTTGACTTTTAAGCAAGGTTGAATTCAATCCATAGTTAAATTCAAGCCAAGGTTGACTTCAATCCCTATTTGACTTCAATTCATAGTTGACTTTTAAGAATTGTTGACTTATATCCAAGGTTGACTTCAATCCATGGTTGAGTTAAATCCATAGTTTACTTCAATCAAAGGTTGACTTAAATTCATGGTTGACTTAAATTCGTAGTTGACTCCAATCCAAGTTGGACTTCAATCCATGGTTGACATCAATCAATCGTTGACTTCAATACATCATGGATTAAATTCAACCACAATCAATCCAAGGTTAAATTCAATCCACAATCAATATAAGGTTGACTTCAATCCATGGTTGAATTCAATCTATAGTTGACTTCAATCTAAGGTTGACTTCATTCCATAGTTGACTTCAATCCAATGTTTATTTCAATCCATATTTGACTTCAATTCATAGATTACTTTTAAGAAAGGTTGACTTCAATCCAAGTTTGACTTCAGTCCAAGGTTGACTTCTATCTAAGGTTGACTTCAATCTATGGTTGACTTCTATCTAAGGTTGACTTTAATCCATGGTTGACTTCAATATAAGGTTGAATTAACTCCATGGCTGACTTCAATCCATAGTTGACTTTCAGGTAAGGTTGAATTAAATCCATTATGTACTTCAATCCATGGTTGACTTCAATCCGAGGTTGACTTGACTCCAAGGTTAACTTCAATCCATAGTTGACATCAATCCAATTTTAGCTTCACTCGAAGCTTAACTTCAATCCATAGTTGACTTTTAAGCAAGGTTGAATTCAATCCAAGATTAGCTTCAACCCATGGTTGAATTCAAACCATAGTTGGCTTCAATTGAAGGTTGATTTCAATCCACAGTTCAGTTCAATGAATAATTTAGTTTTAAGCAAGGTTGAATTCAATCCATGGTTGACTTCGAGGGTTCCTTCAATCCATAGATGACTTTTAAGTAATGTCGAATTAAATCCATAGTTGGATTTTAAGCAACGTTGACTTCAATCCAAGATTAACTTCAATCAAAGGTTGAATTAAATCAATGGTTGACTTCAATATATAGTTCACTTCTATCCATAGGTGAGTTGAAAGGACTGATGACTCCAATTCAACGATGCCTTCAAACCATGTTTGACTTCAATCAATATTTGACTTTAATGTAAGGTTGAATCCAATCCATATTTGAATTCATCCATAGTTGAATTTCAAGCAAGATTGAATACAATCCAAGGTTCACTTCAACCCAAGGTTGAATTCAATCCAAGGTTTACATTAATCGAAGGTTGACTTCAATCCCATGTTAACTTCAATCCAAGGATGACTTCAATCCATGCTTGAATTCAACCCATATTTGACTTTTAAGAAAGGTTGAATTCAATCCAAGGTTGCCTTCAATAAAAGGATGAATTCAATCAAAAGTTAACTATAATCCATAGTTTCCTTCAATCCAACGTTGACTTCAATCTAAGGTTGGCTTTAATCCATAGTTGACTTCAATCCATAGTTTAATTTAGTTAATAGTTGACTTCAATCCATGGTGGAGTTCAATCTAAGGTTGACTTCACTCCAAGGTTGACTTTAATCCATGGTGGACTCCAATCCAAGGTTGACTTCAATGCATAGTTCACTTCAATCCATATTTCACTTCAATCCATACTTGAATTCAATCAATAATTGAATTCAATGCAAGGTTGACTTCAATCCATATTTGACTTCAATACATAGTTGACTTTCAAGCAAGATCGACTTCAATCCAAGGTTCACTTAAATCTAAGGTTGACTTCAATCCAAGGTTGACATTAATCAATGATTGACTTCAATCCATGGTTGACTTCAATCCCTAGTTGAATTTAATCCATGGATGATTTTATTCCAAGGATAACTCCAATCCATATTTGATTTCAATCCATGTTTGACTTTTGAGAAAGGTTGACTTAAATCGAAGGTTGACTTCAATCCATAGTTGAATTCCATCCAAATTTGACTTCAAACCAAGGTTGAAGTCAATCCATGGTGGACTTTAATCCATAGGTAACTTCAATCCAAGGTTGGCATTAATCCAAGGTTTACTTCAATCGATGGTTGAATTCACACCATGGTTGGCTTCAATACAAGGTTGACTTCAATCAAAGTTTGAATCAACCAAAGCTTGACTTCAATCAACGGTTGACTACAATTCATAATTAACATTTAAGCAAAGTTAACCTCGATCCAAGGTTGAATTCAATTAGTGGTTGACTTCAATCCAAGGGTGACTTCAACCCAAGGTTTACTTCAATCCAATGTTGAGTTTAATCCAAGTATGACTTCAATCTAAGGTTGTCTTCAATCTAAGGTTAACTTCAATCCATGGTTGTTCCATGGATAAATTTGGTTAAATATGGTTGCATCATGAATGAATTCAATCTAAGGGTGAATTTAATCTAAGGTTGACTTCTATCCATGGGGGAATTCAATCCAAGGTTGACTTCAATCAATGGGTGACTTCAATCCAAGGTTGACTTCTAGGTTGAATTCAATCCAAGGTTGACTTACATCTATAGTTAAATTTTATGCAAGGTTGAATTCATTCCAAGGTGGACTTTAATCCATATTTGAATTCAATCCAAGGTTGACTTCGATTTTGACTTCAATATATCGTTGAATTCAATTTGAGGTTGACTTTAAGGTTAACTTCAATCGAAGGGGAGTTCAATCCATAATTTACTTCAATCCAAGGTTGACTTCAATTCATGGTTGAATTTTAAGGAAGGTTGACTTCAATCCATGGTTGAATTTTAAGGAAGGTTGACTTCAATACAAGGTTGACTTCAATCCATGGTTGACTTTAATCGATAGTTAGCTAAAATCCAAGGTTGAATTCAATCCATGGTTGACTTCAATCACAAGGTTCCTTCAATCCATAGTTCACCTTAATCCATAGTTGTTGACTTCAATCCACGGTTGACTTCGATCCATGGCTGAATTCAATACAGTTGTTGAATTCAATCCATGGTTGACTTCAATCTATAGATTTCTTTTAAGAAATGATGACTTCAATCCAAGGTTGGATTCAGACCATGGTTGACTTCAATACAAGGTTGACTTTAATCCACAATTTACTTTTAAGCAATATTGACTTCAATTCAAGATTCACTTCAATTAAAGGATTACTTCAATCAAAGCTTGACTCCAATCCAAGGTTGACTTCAATCCATGCCTGAATTCAATCCATAGTTGACTTCAATCAAAGGTTGACTTTAAGCAAGGATGACTTCCATCCAAGGTTGACTTCAATCCATGTTTGGCTTTAATTCATGTTTCACTTTTAAGCAAGGTTGACATCAATCCAATATTGACTTCAATTTGAGGTTGACTTTAATACAATGTTAGCTTCAATCCATGGTTGACTTCAATCCATAATTGAATGCAATTGCAAGGTTGACTTCAATCCAAGATTGACTTAAATCCATAGTTGACTTCAATCAAAGGTTGAATTCAATCCAAGGTTGTCTTCAATCCAGGGTTGACTTCAATCCATAGTTGGAGTGAATCCAAGGTAGACTTCAATGAAAGGTTGACTCCAACCCATCGTTGAGTTATACGTAAGGTTAACTTCAATCAAAGGCTCGCTTCAATCCATGGATGACTTTAATCCAAAGGGGACTTGAACCCAAGGTTTACTTCAAGCCAAGGTTGAATTCAATCCAAGGTTGCTTCATGGTTGAATTTGGTTGACTATGTTTGCATCATAAATGATTTCAACCCGATGTTGACTTCAATCCAAGGGTGACTTCAATCCATGGGTGACTTCTATCCAAGGTTAACTTTAATCCATAGGTGACTTCAGTCCAAGATTGAATTCAACCTTATTATTAATAGTGTTAACAATATCATTTTTATATTAATATTAATTTTTCTATTAATGTTAATACTATTGTTAATATTAATTATTAATATCGATATCAATATAATTAATGTTATCAATGATTAATATCACTATTTTTTAATATCATCAATATTAATATTATATGATATTTTGACTTACCTCTGAAATTGTATTGTAATATTAAAATAATCAATGACCATATTAATATTATTAAACATTAATATCAATTTTA
The DNA here is from genome assembly GCA_027924585.1 of Larix kaempferi. NCBI lineage: Eukaryota > Viridiplantae > Streptophyta > Pinopsida > Pinales > Pinaceae > Larix > Larix kaempferi. The sequence goes on from BSBM01000756.1 coordinate 11,343,335, forward strand.
ATATTAAAAAATATTAATATTATTCTTAATATTAATATGAATATGAAATATATTATTATTAATTATTTATATTAAGATTAAGATGTTTAAGGTTATTAATGATTAATCGCATTGTTTCCATAGCCATAACCCCACCCGGAATTCCTTACATTTTGAAAGCGGGTTCATTATATGTAACTAGTAAATGATCTTGCGGAATAATAAGGGGTGGAAGCACCTCGCCTAGCACCTAAGGCAGATCCTTCAGTTCGAGATCGAAAGCTAACAGCTTCCCTTTATATTATAATATAGTTTGAGTGGATTTAACAAACATGTTCCCTCTTAAAAATTATAAATTCAAATTCCTAACAAGAAATTTTCAAAACCATGTGAATCTTATAGTATAAAAATAAATAGCATTATATTATTAAAAAAATAGAAGTAAAAGAAAAATAGAAAAACTAAAAAATAATTTAACATAATCATCAAACTTTAAACATATACAATTTATTTCATTTATCAAAATTTAATGATGAATGATATTCTTGAGAATGTCTTTCATTTCCGTGATATCTATTTTTTAATCGATGTTTATGGATTGATTTTGAATAACTTTAATATATAAGTTGTATAAGGGTTAACCAAAAAGTCCGTGATTCCCTGGAATCTGATAGAGCAATTTTTATCAAAATCACAATTTGGAGTGCTCAGATCGAAATTTCGATGATCTAGGTAGTTTTAAAATTGGGCAATTAGTCTAGAACAAGCAATCCTAATTGTTGAAATTACAAAAATGCGTAAATAACAATTTCCAGCAAGAAGTTTAACCAGTTTTGGACCCAAAATCACCCAAAAAGCGAGGCATTTTGGTTATCTTTTATCCTACCCTTCCAATTGATATCATTTATGTTTATTTTCTAAAGTTCTAAATTTGATGATGTCATTTTGACATTTCCATAGTTTAAACCTTAGAACTTGGAAAATTACTATTTCAAAATGTGTATTGAATAATATATAAATTTGGCTTGTTTGTGTTGATTCAATGTGGAGAATAGATTTGAAAAATAAATATGTAGTCCAAAGGAATCTCATCATCTAGTCTATTTAATGTGAAATGCAACTGGGGAAGCAATCGCATCCACACGATCAACTTATCATTTGACGTCCATATCAAATCACTCATGCTTTGGTTTTGGTTATGTAAGTGAGTACTCGTAGCATATCAAAGCCACTTGTACTCTCCTAAAACCTCAAAACCGTGAAGTTTTCTCTAAAATATCGTTTAAGAAATTCTCCATGTAAACATGAAATGATCTTCTAATCACAAAGTCTATGGGCATAGTGATGATGAATTGAATATAGTAATTTAAGTACAAACCGAATCTAGAAATGAGAAACGCCACCTTCAAATTCAACAATAGAAACTCGTTTTGTTTTAGGGAAAATAATTAATGCATAGTCTAAAAGTTTTAGTAAGAAAAAATTGATTTATGTAGTACAATTAAAAAAAAAATCAAGAATTTTTTTTCAAAATCTTGATTACAATTCTCAAATTCTTAAATTTTGGGTGTCTTAAGGGTTTTTGATGGTGTTGAATCCATTTCTATTATCAACATCACCATTAAAACACAATTAAATTCAGATTTTGCAAAATGAAAAACACTGAATTTCAATGAAAAAAGTTGTCCACCCACAACTCCAATCATTAATCTAAATAGCATTATCATTGGGGCATTGTAAAAAGAATAAATAAAATGATTGAGTAAAATTTTGTGGTTCATTAAATTTAGTGATTTTTAGGTTTTTCAAGATGAAGTGATTGGAGTTTCCAGTTTTTCTGTAGAGGGATGTTACTTTGTTTTAAAAAAAGTTTAATAAAAGGTCATAAAAAAAAACTATACTGAAGACACAATCATTCTTTTGGACTGAAAATGAGGAAAATTGGGGAAAGAAGTATAGCGAAGTTGGGGAAGGAAGTAAGAATTATAATGAAATTTAGAAGATAATATATACATTGTTAAAATTTAGAAGATAATATATACATCAATATCAAACAATCATATATAAAATTAAATTTGTTCAAGGTGAATAGATTATGCCTCATAGCCATATGAGGCATTCATTATAATAAACAACGAATACTGGTTATTACCATTGGACTCATAATACTGGTTTGTGATTAAGATCAACAACTCCTCTTCATTAGAAATAAACTGCACAGAAAAAACTAGTCATTGGGTACCCGCACGAAGCTAGTACCCAAAAAGGCCGCAATGGAAGCGCGCGAGAGGAAAAAAAACAAGGGCGCGCACGCGCATTAAAAAATGAGTACGTGCCCCTGCTTCGGCAATGCCGATTGTCCATGTTGGTGAGTTGATGTGGAAAAAATGTGCGTGGATGCGTACACAAATATGTGTGCGCACGCGTGTTTGTAGCGCCTACATGCCATCAGCGTGTACACGCTAAAACACGTGCACGTTCCCATGCATAATGTTTACACTATTAATTGATTTTTATTATGGTGTTGGTATCCCATAACAAAATTTTCTCCCATTGCACGTGCTGGGATCATAACGAAACCTGGGGTACAAACACGGCTGAAACAACATCATCTATGAAACTGGAAGATCAGGCTCCACAACCAATAAATAGATCATGGGGTTAAGGGGGGAGCAGTAGCATCCCACGTCATACCTGCAAGGGTCACACCTGGTGCAATGCCACATGGGATTTGAAATGTAAACATGCCTAGAGGGTGAAAGAAGAGGATTGAGACCTAAATGAACATTTCATAACTCTAGATCTACGATATGGCAATGAAATGATTTGGGCCCTAGGCCCTAAATCATTTGGATATGAGTGTTTTTCACACCAAAGACAGCCCATAGGGCCTCAAACATGGCCGAGTAAGGAAATAATACAAAAAAAACTCTCTCGTAAGTCCAACTTTCAAAAAAAATTATAACGGGCCCCTGGATTTATCATGGGGGTGTGTTGTGGTCACAATAGTTGGATACATGAGCCATGAGTAGGTTTTGTAAACTGAAACAAGGGATTTAATCCCTAAATGACCCTCTCAACCTCAAGTGCCATGAAAAAAACCTAAAAGCCACAACGTGAGCCATCTATAAGGTGTCTTTGGAATCAAAGTTGAATGCGAGTGTCATTACAATGTCTTGGCAATCATGTACGAGTATTAAACAAGAGCCTTTGTTAATAATATTTTCTTCTTGGGAATATGAACACCATTAGTTTTCGAATACAGATTATCCATAACATGATTTATGCACTGTGGATGGTTCTTGGGCCCTTAACCCTAGTCTTGGTAGAAAAACAATAGCCTCAGGCCCTTGGCCATGGTTTATGGAGGGAAATAAAAATCTTAGACCAGAAACATATTTTTTCAAGATAAAATGCAGTGAATGCATCCTCAGACTACCATGAAATACCATGGATATGTTGCAAGGCCTTGAACAACATCAAAGAATGAAAATAGGTTCCTTGAGATCTTATTGAAGCATAATGAGCTCAATTGAATTCCACTTGATCCTTACTTGAAACTTCTTGACCTCAAACGTCGTCAATAACACATAGAAGCCGTGACACTAGCCCTCTACAAGGAGTCTTTTGCATATGAATTGAATATAGTTTTCGTTATGATGTCTTTGGGTTCAAAGATTTATCTTGGCTCCTTAACCATGGCTAGTGGAGGGGAAAAAGAGCCTCCAACACTAACTCTTGCTTCTTAGGAACAAACACCATGAAAGAGTCCCTAGACCACCACATATGAAATCTATAGGGTATTAGTCAACTTCAAGTGTGTTATGTGTGCCATGACTAGGTTAGTTGTGAACCAAAAATGGGTGTCAAGGTATGACCAAGGTATATGGACAACAAGAAGCTCCTCATGCCATAAATAAAGCTTCTCAGGCTCAAGCACCATGAACAACACCTACAACTCAAGAAGCTTCTTAGGATACGATGTTGATTGCTTCTTCAAACCACCACACATAACCCTTGTGGGGTATCTCTAGAAAATGCAGAGGGATACATATACCATGATTAGGATACATCAAATTCCTTCAACAATATTATGTCATCATCATCATATTCATATTCATAATCATCATCCTCATAGTCATCATCGTCATCATCTTCATCATCATCATCATCATCTTCATCATCATCATCATCATCATCTTCATCATCATCGTCATCACCATCTTCATCATAATCATCATCGTTGTCGTCATCATCACAACTATCATCATCATGATCATCGTCATCATGATCATCATCATCATCATCCTCACCATCATCATTGTCATCATTATCATCTGCATCATCATCATCATCATCATCATCATCATCATCGTCGTCATCATCATCACCATCATCATCCTCATCATCTTCATCACCATCATATTCATCATCCTCATCATCATCTTCATCATCATCATCATCATCATCATCGTCATCGTCATCTCCCTCTACCTCATCAACATCTTCATCATCATCGTCATCATCATCTGCCTCTTCCTTGTCAACATCTTCATCATCATCATCATCGTCATCTTCATCATCATCATCATCATCATCAGTGTCATCATCATCATCATCATCATCATCATCATCATCGTCATCTTCATCATCATCATCACCATCATCATCATCATCAACATCTTCATCATGATCATGATCATGATCATCACCATCATCATCATCATCAACATCTTCATCATGATCATCATCATCATCATCATCATCATCAACATCTTCATCATAATCTTCATGATCATGATCATCATCATCATCATCATCATCATCTTCATCATCATTGTTGTCATTGTCATCACCATCATCTTCGTCTTCATCATCATCATCATCATCATCATCATCATCAGTGTCATCATCAGCATCATCGTCATAATCATCATCATCTTCATCATCATCATCACCATCATCATAATCATCATCAACAATATCTTCATCATGATCATCGTCACCATCATCATCATCATCAACATTGTTAGCACTCGGATTTTCCTTGGGCTGTATCAAAGAAACCCCGAGGTAACCTATTTCAAACCAATATTTAGACTGAAAGTTGGCCTCCTTTAGCCAGAGAGGGCTCTCTCAGCAAATCTGCCATCCAATGTCACCACGACAGCAGTTTGACAATGAAACTCAAGGGCCAATTTGTAAAATAAATAAAAACTTAAGGATTTTTAATGAAGTGGTTAGATAAACAGGAAATAAGATATCATTGGGCAATGGAGTCGAGAAAACAGAAAAATATGGACCAGCAGTTAAACAAATATTTCATACAAAGGCAAGATAGCTGTCTTATTACAGTCAATAAGATTTTTTGCAGGTGATAGGGAAAGAAATAAAGACAGTCCATTAACAACGGGCATCAATTTTCAGATGAATCCACTGCTAATTTTGGAGAAATAAATGGATGCTCAGAAGCGAATAAATCGAGGCATAGAAACATGAATCTCAATCTATACGAACGTTCATCTAAGCATAGAAGAAAATGACATAATGAAAGGCATAACGCAGAAAGAAAACTTGCACATGTAGAGAAAGGGAAAGGGTACAGACTGCAATTTTTAAACAACACATGAATCTTTGATGAAAAATCTGTTCAGTTCTGAGATCTTTATTAACTTCTGAAAACCCTGCAAAACACCCGAAATGGGTCTCTCCTTACAGAAAATCCAACCCTTTACATGTTTTTTACATATCAATATATAGAAAGACGGCCTATGCCTAATCTTGAATTCAAAACCTAACTGAAACTCTAAAAATAGAAACAGTTACAACTTATTTTTTTTTATTTCAGGAAGTAAATTTGCTGAAAAATAGGCTTCAAAGACCTGGCTGTATATCTCAAATGGAGATAGCTGTGTACATTTTGAGAGAGGTTTTTGTAACTGGGCGTGTTCTAAAGAAAAACCTCTTTCAGTTTCTGAAAATTCATCTTCATTTGGAAGAACCAGCTCTTTGAAGTTGATGACTAAAACAGTAAACTGAAATTCTGGAAAATTGCCCCATGAAGATGACTTCGATTCTCTTAAACCATAACACCTGTGTCAAAACTGAGAGAGGTTTTTTAAGATTGGCCCGTGTTGAAGAAAAACCTCTCTTAGTTTCCTAAAATTCCTCTCGGTTTGGCGGAAACAGCTTCTAGAAAATGGTGACTAAAACAGGCATTTTCTAAAAAACGTGTTATACTTATCCCATTTGATTTTCTCTACGGGATATATCCCACATTGGTTGAGCAAGAAATACTTGTGGTGTTTATATACCCCACCGCGCACAACTCTTAATAACACATAGCACGTGCTATTGGGCGCTTTATCTTCGAGGATGGCGGTTCCGCGTGGGCGGAAGGTGGTTTATAATACCACCGTCGTGTTCACGTGGATGAACAATAACGTGCCACGTGCTCCCGTGGTATTTCGTCCGCGACCACTTACAATACATTGCGATCATTCCTTTTGGTGACGCGGGATCTCGCGATGACCGTTGATCCTTGCGTGTAACATCTCCACCGTCGGATCTTCGCTGGAGTTTAACCCTTTTAATATTTATCATCGGACTATACAAATATGGGTTTTTCCTCTATGTTTTTTGTATTTTATGTATTTTAAACCTTTTTTTGTGGTAATTTCTTCTCCTTTTGGACATTTTAGCAAAACTTTCTAGGATTTAGGTCCTCTCAGATAAGGTGTCAACAACTGGCTCCAACTGGGGATGCTATCCTCCCTGTGAGGTAGCAAAGAACACCGTAGACCATGTGCCTGACCATTGGGCGGCTCCCAATCCTGAAAACTATAAACTGCAACCTGTAACTGACCTTTCATTCCAAAACTGAAGTTGAAAACCGATAACTGCTGAAAACTGAAAACATACATGCTGGAACTAAACTGGAAACAACGCTGTACATACTGAAAAAGAATGTTTGCTGGGAAAACTTATTCCTCCTACCTACCCTACTCTGCTGAAACGTGACTGCTGAATCAAATGACAGAAAAGTGCCAATGAAGCCAATCTAATAACTGACCATCTGCTCCACTATGGCTTGCATTCTTTTTGAGTGAGTAAAGAAAACATAAAACAAACCACTCCAAACATTCTTTGATAATGAGTTCATGTCCCAAAAATATAAGAAAATTCATTTTCCCCTCAGACTGTAGTAAATTAGCATAAGGATCTTCAATAGTTTGAAATATTATCACGTCTTGAGATTCAGCAAGAATGCAAATATCCCTTTCAAGTTCATCCGCATGACTATTCAACTGTGGATTGATGAAAGTGAATTGGGGAGCGTGATATTCTAATACCTGAGTGTTGACTGCATCTTCCTCAAGCATGAGCATCTCCGGTTCCCTTTTTGGTATGTCATCTATCCCATCTTCATACTTATCCACATCATTATCCAAAACATCTTCAAACAACAAACATCCTTCAAGATCATTAATCATGTCAACCCTATCTTCTTGATGGAAATAAATGGTGTCTAACAGTTGATCCCTTGGTGGAGAATCATCATCATAAATAGGTTCCTTCAAAGGATCGTCATAACTGTCAATGTTTAAATTTAGATTTATATGCTTGAAAATGGAAGAAGTCTCACTTACATACCCTGGACTGTGTGAACAATGCAGATCTGACACTACTGGAGCTGTAATATGACCTTTCAGGAGTTGATCTATTTCATCTTCCGATAGAGGAGAAATTTTGGAAATACTATGGAGACGTCCACCTTTCTTGTTGAAGGAAAAATCAGCAGCATTATCTGAGGCCTGTTCTATTTCTTGTATTCCAAGAGAAGTACCGATGTATTGTTTTTTAAGTGAATCAAATAAGACAGAGTCCTCTAGACCCACAGCTTCTGAAATAGTGTCACATGGAGAGAAGCTTATCTAACCTTCTTCTGAATTAGACGACCACTGACAAGACTGAAGAAAATTTTTATCCGGCTCGGGAGAAAAGATACAAAGGCCATCACCAATTTCATTCAAAAATTCAGAATTTAAAACTTGCCCTTCTTCATCAAAAACAGCAGAACCATCATTAAATTCTTCAATGACATCAAGTGCAACAGACTCTTCTTGATACAAAATTTCAGAATGCGAAATGGAGACCTGGTTTTTTGTTTGGCACTTTTCTACCTTATGGCAAACTCCAGCTTTTTGGGCATGATGACAGACTTGTTCTTCTTCTTCTTTAATTCCACTTTCAAAAAATTTTATGGAGCTCTCCATCATAGATTTCTGTTTTTTATTAGAAGCCTTAATTTTTTGTTTTATCAGTTCGAATGAAGCATAACAGAGGGGTAGATAATCACTTTCAGCATTTTGATTTTCAGATGTTTGATCATGGATAGTGATCAAATTTTCTTCACTAACTGCCCTGGGACTTATAAATTTTTCAGCCGGAGCCATATCCAAACAATCTTCTTCATACTTATCAAACGTAGGTGGACTGAAATTTTCTTTGAAACCATCATTAACAGAAATTTCAGCCGGCTGATTGTAATTGACATAAAACAAATCAGAGTTACCTTTTTCTGTCACATCACCCAGCTGATCATCTCTTTGTTTGTCACGGGAAAAACTGGAATGCCAAGCCATTTCTCCTTGTCCATACTTCTCTTCGAACCCACATTCTTCTTCAATCCTCTCATCATTTTCTTTGCTCGATAATTTCCTGGACATTCTAAGATTATCTTCAACTTCTAAAGCATCAACGAACATATGTTGTAAACTGGAGGGATTTCTTTCCAAGAGAAGAAAAGAGAAATTAGAATGGAAAATAGATACATAATGTAACTTGGCAGCATTCTCTAGGGGCTGAATTTCTTTCGGCATATCATAATAGGCGCTGGCGAACCTCCTGTTGAAACTGGATAAGGATTCCCCTTCCTGCACCCTCATAGAGTAAAATTCTTAAAGGACTAGGTCCCATGACCTCCTCTTACCCCAAAACTTCAAGAAGACATCAGAAAATTCCTGCCATGTGTCTATAGACTCCGGCTGTAAATGGCGAAACCATTTCTTCACATCTCCCTGGAAAGACTGAGCAAAAACCCTCATACAAACATCATCCTGATCCACTTCAAACAGATCCAGAAAATTTTCAAAGCCTTGAAGATGTTTCTCAGCAGTAAGGCCTTTGATTTCTCCATCGAATTTAGGAAGGTATTTATGGTATTTAGGAGGATAATCATGGAGAACATGAGGTAGGTGAAGTGGCCTATATCGGTTTTGGATATTGGAAGAAACTGAACTATGTAGTGAGGATGTATTATCAGCTTTGGTATCATGAGGTTCATAAGGCTGATCCTTACAGCCATGCGGTTCAAGTAAAAGATCTTGATCGAAATCATATGTACAGAATGAAGACACATTTTCAGTTTCTAAAGAAGGGTATACAGGAGTAAATCTATGGTCTTTTTTCGAATATAGTAAACAATGAGAAATTCTTTTGCCAAGCTTAGGAAAAGACAGGAAAAGATTTACAAGAAAGGATAATATGTCTTGGAGAAAAATAAAACTTGGGTACCTTGTCTTTTCATCATGCCTTTCCATGTCTTCACAATGAGCTCATTTCCCAGTGGAGTCTGTCGGTTCTCTTTAAAAGTTTGATTCTGGATCATGCCGCCAATGGAGTCACTGAAATTTGGATTCTTGAAGATGGAGTCGCCCGGTGAAAGATGTACAACCTTACTGACGTTTGACCGTTGTTCACCATCAACAATCAAAACTGAAAACTTTGTCGTTCATACCCAGGGAAAATGAAACCCTCGTTCCCCGGCAACGGCGCCAAAATGTTAGCACTCGGATTTTCCTTGGGCTGTATCAAAGAAACCCCGAGGTAACCTATTTCAAACCAATCTTTAGACTGAAAGTTGGCCTCCTTCAGCCAGAGAGGGCTCTCTCAGCAAATCTGCCATCCAATGTCACCACGACAGCAGTTTGACAATGAAACTCAAGGGCCAATTTGTAAAATAAATAAAAACCTAAGGATTTTTAATGAAGTGGTTAGATAAACAGGAAATAAGATATCATTGGGCAATGGAGTCGAGAAAACAGAAAAATATGGACCAGCAGTTAAACAAATATTTCATACAAAGGCAAGATAGCTGTCTTATTACAGTCAATAAGATTTTTTGCAGGTGATAGGGAAAGAAATAAAGACAGTCCATTAACAACGGGCATCAATTTTCAGATGAATCCACTGCTAATTTTGGAGAAATAAATGGATGCTCAGAAGCGAATAAATCGAGGCATAGAAACATGAATCTCAATCTATACGAACGTTCATCTAAGCATAGAAGAAAATGACATAATGAAAGGCATAACGCAGAAAGCAAACTTGCACATGTAGAGAAAGGGAAAGGGTACAGACTGCAATTTTTAAACAACACATGAATCTTTGATGAAAAATCTGTTCAGTTCTGAGATCTTTATTAACTTCTGAAACCCTGCAAAACACCCGAAATGGGTCTCTCCTTACAGAAAATCCAACCCTTTACATGTTTTTTACATATCAATATATAGAAATACGGCCTATGCCTAATCTTGAATTCAAAACCTAACTGAAACTCTAAAAATAGAAACAGTTACAACTTTTTTTTTTTTTTTTTTCAGGAAGTAAATTTGCTGAAAAATAGGCTTCAAAGACCTGGATGTATATCTCAAATGGAGATAGCTGTGTACATTTTGAGAGAGGTTTTTGTAACTGGGCGTGTTCTTAAGAAAAACCTCTTTCAGTTTCTGAAAATTCATCTTCATTTGGAAGAACCAGCTCTTTGAAGTTGATGACTAAAACAGTAAACTGAAATTCTGGAAAATTGCCCCGTGAAGATGACTTCGATTCTCTTAAACCATAACACCTGTGTAAAAACTGAGAGAGGTTTTTGAATATTGTCCCGTGCTGAAGAAAAACCTCTCTTATTTTCTTAAAATTCCTCTCGGTTTGGTGGAAACAACTTCTAGAAAATGGTGACTAAAACAGGCATTTTCTAAAAAACATGTTATACTTATCCCATTTGATTTTCTCTACGGGATATATCCCACATTGGTTGAGCAAGAAATACTTGTGGTGTTTATATACCCCACCGCGCACAACTCTTAATAACACATAGCACGTGCTATTGGGCGCTTTATCTTCGAGGATGGTTGTTCCGCGTGGGCGGAAGGTGGTTTATAATACCACCGTCGTGTTCACGCGGATGAACAATAACGTGCCACGTGCTCCCGTGGTATTTCGTCCGCGACCACTTACAATACATTGCGATCATTCCTTTTGGTGACGCGAGATCTCGCGATGACCGTTGATCCTTGCGTGTAACATCTCCACCGTCGGATCTTCGCTGGAGTTTAACCCTTTTAATATTTATCATCGGACTATACAAATATGGGTTTTTCCTCTATGTTTTTTGTATTTTATGTATTTTAAACCTTTTTTTGTGGTAATTTCTTCTCCTTTTGGACATTTTAGCAAAACTTTCTAGGATTTAGGTCCTCTCAGATAAGGTGTCAACAAACATATTCATCATGATCATGATCAACATCTTCATCATGATCTTCATCATCATCATCACACCATCATCATCATTGTCGTTGTCAGAACCATCATCTTCATCATCTTCATTATCATCATCATCATCA